>JAFREQ010000210.1:0-285167 GCA_025331565.1 Holacanthus passer | reverse complement strand
CTTGTGTTAATTTAACTTGATTGTTTAAGTCGCTGCCAAAGCAAAACATCTGTGTGCAACCAATGTCCACTATTGAATCAAGTAAATCCTACATGTTCTTTTTTTCAGTGTATGTCCGCCGTAAATGTGGGCCCCTCATCTGCTGGACCAGACTGAAAACTGACTTTAACTACACCTGCTTTAAAATCCTTTGGACTGTGTGGATTATGTTTACGATTTTTATGTGAGTTAAAAGTATCATATATGTTTGACTGATATGTACATCCCTCAAACATACAAGTTACATTTTCATACTGGCTAAGGTGTTGATTAATATGATTAAAGTATTCCTTCTCTGTTGAAAGTTCTTCACACCCACATGTCTGACATGAGAACGTAGTGGACTGAGCACCTGCTATTTCTAACTTGCTGTGTGTTCGATATGTGTGATTCAAAAGTTTCTTCCAGCTTGTGAATGTGCAAGGACAGTCTCGATATACACATGGATATCGGCCTGTCCAGCTATGGTGGAAATGTCTCAGCCTAAAATGTTTTAATAACTCATACCTGGTAGATAACGACCTGTCACACAATTTGCAAGGCCACATTCACACAGCACCTGTGAATGAAGACAAAGAACAACAAATCAATTAGGTTATTTGTAAAATGAGCTGCCTTTCAGCTTGAGTTTGTTGTTAGGGTTTAACTGCTTTCATGATGTTACAAAAAATGCACTCAAAAAGCCAGCTCCTTTTCAAAGTGCATAATGTACAACAGTATCTGAAAAACCCACGCATCCAACCTTGTCCGAGATCAGACATTGTAGGCCTAATGAGTTTTTCGTATTGTAAATCAAATCATTTATGCTTTTAACATGCTTACTCTAAACATTTCAGCTTGATATTGTAAACCATTTTAACATCACATGAACTGTAAATTAATATGAACTACATTTAAATTGTGCCACATTTTAATGTGTACATCTTTTAACTTATACTTACAAAATCTATGTTGCCACATGGAGGTGAGAACACAGGACGTGAGGAGAACGAGAAAAATACTCCAAGAGTTAGGTATCTGAAAAAAAAGAATATAAGTGAGAGGAAAAGCGGCATCTAACATTCAGTTCTGTAATCCAAGCCAGTATTTAAATATAGTACTCTATAAGGCAGTCACCCAGCTAACACTAGCTAACATATTAGAGTCCAGATTCTTGACTCAATGCGATTCTTGTTCAGGTCTTTAGTTTAGTTAATTGCAGTTGAATAGCTCAGTTTACTGTGACCTACACTAATTTTTCCTACAAACGACAACCTTTAGAAAAAATGTCTAGATCATTGATGCAATTCAATGCACTGTAATGAATCCATGCTTCCATGTTTACACACACAAACAGACGAGCACTACAAGAAACGGAGAAATTAAGCGCACTGTAAAAGACAGTATGACCAGCGACATTTAACGAGCAGGGAAGCGCGCATCACGAAAAAAAAGGTGGAAAAAAGGCTTACGCGTCGACCAAACTAGTTTGGAAAACGCTGCAACAAAGTGATTTGTATTCATGACTGAGCTCGCGAAGCACATTAACTCTCCCTCCCCCCAAAAAAGTTCAATTGCAGATTTGCATGAAACGCAGAAATGCCATATTTTGCATTCAAAACGCAGAATTTCGCTGAAAGGTAACGACTTTGCACCTACCAAAACAACCCCATGCAGTTCTCAAGTTATCCTTTAAGCAAAGTGATGTAAAATAATGCTACAGACAGAGCCTAACTTGTTACAAAATGAACAGGCTAAATGTTGTGGACAAAGGGAATGTTATCCGGCTAGCTTAACTACTGATGTTATTAGTAGTCATTGATAACCGGCATGATAACCGACTGCAAAGGGTTAGTTTAGCCCAGTATCAAACTGTATTACCAAGCTAGCCAAGATGCCGCGAAATAGCTAGCTTGTTAGCTATGATGCTAGCTGGCGTCCGGTACACGCGACGTGACCAAGATAAAACTGCTTAAAATAATCACGAACTACGTAGATTTTATCATAAATGAATTGATATCGATATGATGTGATATAAACTACACATTTGGAAGTAATTGAACATAGAATGTCTCAGATTGCTTACCATCATAAGGAGGACTGCTTATACCCACAAGGGCCTGAGTTCTGACGGTCAGCGGAAGTGCAGGACATTGTTTCCGGTTTCCCCATTTCACTTCTCATAACTTCTATGAAAACCAATCACATAAATTTTAAATAACAGAATCTTGTCTGTTTTACAACTTTGATTATTTAAATTATGTTAGTATGTATTAACTAATTCCATTTAATACATTTTAAAATTGATTAAATTATGCAGATTATAATTAATTTTAATGCATACATTTTAAAAATATGAGTTTTTAAATAAAATCAAATAGATGTAAATGCATAAAAATTAACTCTGCCATGAATCATTTCTGTGAGTGTATTAACAAACGATGCAGAAGGTAAAATCAGACTTGCTAGACAAAAAATGTATGAACATGGAGATAAAGCAGGGAGATATTTATCATATCTGACAAAGAAGAAAGCAGATTCCCAAATTATTTCCTCATAGACAGTCTGGGTAAACAGGCTTTCCACACCATAACCAACACATTTAAAACTTTCTCTTCTCTTAACTTACCTTGTTTATCTGTTGACCAGAAAACATTTCTCCAAGCTCCTATATCTAAGAAGGAAGTCCTTGATGCCATTAAAGGGTTACAATCTGGTAAAGCTCCAGGTCCGGATGGATACAGTAGTGAATTCTACAAAGAGTTCCATGACTTGTTGATTGACCCTCTTCTAAATATGTTTAATGACTCTTTTAAGAAAGGCATTTTACCGCAGTCTCTGAGAGAGGCGCACATATCTCTAAATCTCTATCCCTTAAAAAAGGGCAAAATCCCAGAGGACTGTGGATCATACAGGCCCATCTCCCTGTTGAATGCTGATTTGAAACTCCTCTTTAAAATATTAGCAACAAGACTAGAATGCTTACTCCCTATTCTTATAAATGATGACCAAACTGGATTAATCAAAGGTTGCAATTCATGCAATAATATGCGCAGATTACTAAATACAATTCAAGTTCAACGGTCTTTGAATGGTCTGGTGATTTCTCTGGACGCCGAGAAGGCATTCCATCGTGTGGCAATGCGATACTTGTTTTACGTATTACACAAATTTGGCCTGGGTTAAAAAATGTATAAACTGGATAAAGCTACTTTATACAAATCCCCTCTCAGCAGTGCTCACAAATGGGTTGTGTTCTTCTAATTTCCAAATTTTAAGAGGTACAAGACAAGGATGTCCATCGCCCTTGCTCTTTTCCCTGGTAATTGAGGACAAATGAAAACATACATGGCATCACCATTGACACGAGACAACCCAAGTTTACTCTGTATGCTGATGATGTCTTGATTGTTTTGACTGAGCCTGAGGTATCTACCCCAGCCCTTATTGAGACCATCAATATGTTTAGCACTTTTTCTGGCTACAAAATAAATTTCAGTAAATTGGAAGTAATGCCATCAGCTAGTCTTAAACAAATACTCAAAACTCCATCTCCCTTTCTTTTTAAATGGTCACCAGAAGGCTTTGTATATTTGGGAATACGTATAACACCCTCCTTTGACCAATTATATAAAGCAAATTTCCCACCCATATTCGAGCGTATAAGGCTGGACCTTGAGAGATGGAACACTCGCCCAGTTTTCTGGTTAGGCCGTGTTGCATTGCTGAAAATGAACATCCCTCCCCAGGTTACTTTACCCAATACAAATGATCCCAGTTATGTTCCTCCATAAGACCATCAAACAGCTAAATAGCTGGTTTAGTTCCTTTATATGGTCTAAGAAGAAACCACGCCTAAAAATAGTTACGTTATGTCTGTCTTCCACAGGAGGAGATCTCCCAGACATTAGTGTTCATCTGCGTACTATAGCTGACTGGATGTGTAGTAAGTCCGCATCTCTCTGGTTGGATGTAGAAAGTTCAATGTCCAAATACCCTTTGAGTAATCTATTATTTATTAGGAAAAGTACATCTTTGAAGTCTGCTTGTACTAACCCAATTACAATTTCTACAGTTAAAGCATGGCATGCCTTTAGAAAATTAGAGGGCAGATCTCAGTTCAACTCTGTCTTTACTCCAATATGCGATAATCCTGATTTCCCTCCTGGAGTGATAGACAATAACTTCCGGGTTTGGGTAAATAAAGGAATATCCACTTTACATAAACTACTGGAAGGTTCTACCATGATGTCTTTTAGTCAGTTAAAAAAGGAAATATGACATTCAACAACAGGATTTCTTTCGATACTTGCAAGTAAAAAACTTCGTCACAAAGGATACCACAATCCTCCAGTGTTAAAATATTTCACATTTAGAGAGACAGCACTTTTTACAGAAATCTGGCAGGTCTATTAGTTTATTCTATAAAATCCTTAAGGGATATAATACCTCAAACACCTATTTTCTGAAAGGCTTATGGGAAAAAGAACTCAATGTTAATATAACAGACGATGGCTGGAGTGATGCTTGGAAAAGTGCAAAAACGTTGAGTGTTTGTAACCGAGTGATAGCCGTGCAATTGAAACTCCTACACAGGGCCCATATATCTCCCTCACAATGTCATTTATTCAACCTTAATTCATCTCCACTGTGCCCCAAGTGTAAAATAGAAACTGGAAGTCTTACACATTGCTTGTGGTATTGTACAGCAGTTTTGGCAGGTCATTGGGCAGGAAATTAATAAGATTCTATATAGTAATAGAAATAACGACCCCTTATATCTGCTACTTGGCATATCTGATTTGTCCATCACTGACAAATTTAAAAGAAAACTTCACCAAACACTTACTTTCTGTGCTAGAATGTGTATTCTCTTAAATTGAATAATGGATAATGTTCCATCCAAGGTTCAATGGCAAAGGGCGACACTTGAATATGTTGCTTTGGACTATCTGACATGTAAACTACACAGCAAAGATGATGTTTTTTGTAAAACATGGGAACCATTTTGGTCTTATATTGGTTTGAATATTTCTACCATTCTTGCAAGAGGGTTTGTATCAGAGCTGAGAATGCTCCGCTTCGTAAATGACACCCTATCATGCATGGCAGTGTACACTTGGTTTATTTTACTTGCTTATTTTATTTGTATAGAATGACTCCTGAGTCTCTCGCCTGTATAAATTTGAATTTAAATGTGTATGTGAGCCAAATGTATGCTGGTTTGTTTTTGTCATATGTGTTCCTGTTTTATTTCTTGAAAATTTAATAAACATATATTTTAAAAAAAAAAGAAGAAGAAGGAGAGAATGTTGCAATGCATGGAAGGAGGATTGCAGTTTCATGATGGCTAATTCAGCAGAATCAGCAATACAGTATAAAATAGTATTGTCTATATAGAAAGGAATTTGACAACTCTGTAGAGAAGAGACATGTCAAATGATATATGGTGAACAGGACAGGGCCCAGAATTGATCCTTGTGGCATGCCTGTTGTAATCGGCAGGAATCCACACTGGGCTCCCCCATCCTCACACACTGACGTCACATAAGCAATTCTGAAACCAGGTGCAAGTATACCTATCAAAGGCAGTAATAAGCAATCTTTGTACAAGTAGAGAATAGTCAACTGTATCAAATGCTTGGCTGCTGTCTAAACTTGTAATCAAGTTGTTTAGTACTAGTGTGACTGCTGAGGTGGTGCTGTAATTAGCTCTAAAACCAGTGATGTGAACTTATGATAGAATGTTCTGAGAGGAATGACAATTTTAAAACTGAGCAACAGTTACTAAGATCATTACAGTCTTCACCTCTGTGCATAGGGACCATATGGGCTGATATCCAAACACTGCGAACTATACCTGATGAGATAGGGTAAATATTGATCTAATGTGTTCCTTAATAAGAGGTGCAGATAATCTTAAGAATAAAGGATTCAAGTTATCCTAAACAACTGACTTTGTGGTATTGATGGCCTGCCGTGCTTCCAGAATAAGATAAATAAGGAAAGGCTTAATGGAGAACTGGGGCTGTGGGCTGGCTATATGGACATGATCATTAATTGTGGAAGGGGGTCCCTATACGTCTATCTTCAAATAAATGTGCAGTGGAAAGGTCTAGACCTGCTCTATATGGAAAGGGCCTTGGGATGACTTATGTTATGATTTGCCTATCTAAATAATCTCATTTCTGACACTAAGCAACCATCATTTTTGAGACTTGGGTGAAGAGTAGTAGTGGTTTTGTTCTTTTTGACTGCCTTTCAGAATATGGCCAGGGTCAAATAGGGGTTTCCAAGTGGTCCAAATAGTATGTTGATTTGGCAGCCCTAACTGGAGCCGTACACTTAGTTCTTCGGCATCTAAATGACGTCCGGTGTATTTGATCCCTTTTCCGTATAGCTAGTGACCAGGCTTCATTCCTTTCCCTAAAGAAAGTTGATAGGTCTGGGCAAAAACAAAGGCAGTTAGTGACAGTGGCAGTTTTTAGTGGACAGGGAAGAGAAGGAAGAATAGTGAGATGAAGAATCTGATGTAAATAGTGACTCACGTGGGGAGAACAGTACAGCACAGTACATGTTAGCCACAACTGCCTAACCCGCCAATGTCAAGGATACTGCAGTGTGGGAATTGGGCCCAAGATGAAAGCAAATTCTCTACTACTGTTAAGAAGGTCAAAGAGGCCGATAAAGTTGGCTTTTGACAGCTTGAATTTCTAAAGGGTGGTGTCACTGGTACCAACATGGATTATTATTTTCTTGATAGTCATCAAGAGCAAAGGCAAGAGTCCAGGAAGCTTTATGAAGATGTTGGAGCTTGTAGCTGCATTAAACAAAGTGGATATATATAACGTTGGAATCTCTGATTATATGCGTAGTTGGGGAGATGAGAGTAGGCAGAGTGGATGGCTGTGGAGACCACCGAAGTTGTCACAGCCACACATTGCCTTGTGTTTTCATTGATGTAGCTGTGGCCAGGGAACTGCCTCGACATTGATGCCGCCCAGGGCATGATGGAGGAGTGGAATGTTCTTCGGTTGAACCAGGGTGATGTGCAGTGGCTGATGGAGAGCACTTCACAGCAGGCAGCAGTGAGCCAGGTGATGGGGGCAGACTGGTCAGCTCATTTCCCGATCAAGAGATGATGTCCTGGACCGAGGCTAATAGGTCAGGGAAGCAGTGCTGGTTGGCCCACCCTGGCTTTCCAACACAGCAAGGATGCTTAGCCTGGGCTGCAGCTACAAAACTCCAGGATTAACCTGTCCTTCTCCCTGAGTTCAGCCCGCAAGATATTACAAGAGCAATATCCATGACCAAGATCTAAAAAATGGTATTGTATTTATTTTAATAAATGCCACCTTATGTCTATGTGTACATGTGTGTACATGAGTTTGGTTTCAAGTTGAATCGGAGGTAACCTGAATTTTGAAGGGAATCATTGCTGTCATTTCATTTCATCTCAATTCATTTTGTTTATTTTAACATTTTCAAAAGTAAATAATAGAAATGTATTAATTCTAAAACTGATTCAGTGAGATGATTGAATATTCCTTCTGCTACAGGTATTTGAGCATAGAGAGATAAGTATTAGTATAGTTGTGAAGTGATACATTTATCTCATTTTTGTATGCTAATTGTTCACATGTTGATTACAGTGTGTAGATTTAGAAGAAGAAACATGCATGCAGGTAAGAGAGAAGCAAGACAACATTACCTTAAGTATTCTTCATTGTAAATGAAGCTAACTGAATTGAATAACTCATACATTTCCCTCAATAAAATAGGGATAGGTGGGCTACACAGTTCTTTGTAGATTAGTCAATTTTAATGTGCTGGATTTTCCTATTTCATTGTTCTTATCTGGGTAAGAAACACTGAAACAAGCGTAAATCTTAAAAGATGTTTCTTCTGCTGTCACCGCAGTGGAAGCAGAACTCATGGATTAGGGTTGTAGTAAAATCAACTTTACCTGAAAGAAATTTTTAGGGTCTGGAAAAGGTAGTGATCCAATGGTGTGTTCAGACTTAATGTTACGGGTCCCCAGGCCGAAGACCACGGCAACAAATAAATACAACCTGTATGGAGCAGGTGAAAGTGTAGTAGTGAGGACGAGGTAGACGCTTTCGCTCTCCAAATTGCCTCTCCAATTTATTTTACAACATATAAGTAACATAACATCTCTCCTCAATGCACTTCAATCAGGTCCTTTGCAAGATAACTTATGTTAAACAACAACACATATACATTTCCTCACTGACTTCCACATAAATCACACTTTGAAAATAAATCACTTTCATTCACAGTATATAACTGGTATAATTCACATTTAGTGTAAATTTAAATATGATGCAGTATCACCTACACATGTCAACCTGACATTAAACTGCTCATATAACAGACCCTGAAAACGCATTGATTCAAAAGTGCTTATATTACATATTTAAACAATTTGTCTCAACAGAAACTACCACTAAACAACTACTACAGGCATACAGACTTAACTTCTACTTTACAATTGAACATTAATTAAATAATGAAGGTGCAGGAGCCTTAAAACACATTTTCTCTAAACATACTGTGGGGATATTTTCGCGGGCATGCGACGTCACTAGCAAACTGCGCTACAACATAAACTTTTACCGGCTAAATACCACATATTTCAAAGAACATACGCATTCAAAACTAAACATTAATTTACTAAAACGCAGCCTTGTATAAACAAGAGTTAACATGTATTTTTCACTTTACAAACCTGTATGGAGCAAGTGAAAGTGTAGTAGTGAGAATGAGGCCGCTTTTGCGCTCCAAATTGCCTCTGAGGAGCAGCTGGAGAGGCGCACCTTTACTGACCCCCCACCCCCCCAGAGCAACCAGAGCAAGCACGAAGGTTCCGCCCCCACAATATTCATAGAATAAATGTCAAAACAGTATAATTACTGAACATATATACCATAAACCAAAAATGATCAAAATAATCACAATTCCAGATTTTAATATAAATGTGGTCACCTTTCTTAGGCGTGTCACATTAACACAATTTTTAGTGATTCCACAATCATGCAGGTTATCCACATCAGGTCTCTGAGCTTCTCCTTGCTTTAGGGCAACATTTAGGATCATGAGGGATCAGCCCAGATTTGAAGCAGCAACTAGCTAGAATATTTCCTTCAAGAAACATGACTCTATGTTCTACAGTTGTGTTTTGATGACTAGAACATCCCCTCAAATGTCTCTAATGTTTTTGTAGATGCTCCAGCAAGCTTCAAGACTAATCTCTTTGTGAAGTCAGTTTCCCAAAAAGTTTTTGATTCAATTTTTTTGAAAGGTTTTTTGATTGAATGGTCTTCGACACTCAATTATACACAATGCTCACTTATCAAACTCAAAGTTTATATTACAGTATGTTTAATACATAACTTATGACAGATGGCAACTGTTGCCTGATGTATATTTTGTCAAGATTATGATGTTTGTACAAACACAGCATAAGGGTTCTGGGGGTTCCAATAACTGCAACCCACCTGTGATGTGACACTTCCCAGACCCCATTTTGGTGTGAGAAACAGAGAGGTGTCTGAAATGACATCATGCCTGCCATTGGTATTGTTTTCTTAGTCTGATCAGCTCACTCTGTTTGTTGTCACTTTATTATTCAATTCAAGAACCACTCTCCTCCAGGATTTGACCTTTATGCTTTGTGGATAGTGCATGTGTGTGTGTCTGTGTGTTTGGTTGTGTTTATGGTGCATATGGCTTTTGTTTTCCTTTTTTCTCCTCAAAATGTCTATGCAACAGAATTTACATTGTGTTAGTTTCAAACCTTTTTCTTTTTCGTAATGGCTTTGTGTTCAAGTTTTCATTATTTCAATGTCAAGGGGAATTTAATTAAACAAACATGCAGCTTCGGTTTGAATTGGTAATTGAGAATTTTGGTAATTTGAGTACATAATCTTCTCATATAGATTTCATCATGTGTGTCTATGATTGTGCATCGTGTTAAAGTAGTCCAAAGGATGGTCATAAAATATTTGAATTTGGGAAGTCCATCTGCAAAGACCTTTTGTTTTGTTTTTTAATAGCATCCACGATTCCATGTTGCTTGTTTTTTTTTTATTCCTGTAACCCAGCTTTTATTTACAATAATTGAAGCATTCCAAAAAAATGATTCAAATGGTTTTAGAGGCCCCTTCCCAAATTCATTTCATTTCAAGTTTAATGTCAAACCAGTTCTGTTTCATTTTATGTATTCTGTGTTCTGTAGATGAAATGGTTTTGAATTTATTGGTCTGTGGCGGACTGACTTTAAGATAAGATAAGATAAACCTTTATTCGTCCCACAGTGGGGAAATTTAGTATATTGTAAAAGCAAAAACTTGCTAAAATGATATTTTCTAAACTGTGTTTAATATCTTTAACTGCTTCAGAGAAATTCTGTTCTCACATGAGGATGGTGGATGGTCTCATTATATGTTGTTACCAAATGATTTCACTAGAGGTCCCGTGAAAACTGTCCCGGTGTAATAGATGAAATGCTATCAACCTTCATTGATAGGAGCAGCAGCTGAATTTTAGGTGACAGATATCTCAAAACCTGAGCTCATGAAAAATCTGCATTTTTAAGTGACACTAGAGTTGGAAATACATTTTTTAATGAATTTGGAAAACTGATCATGCCTATGCATTTGCGTATTCATTGATATAAAAACATTTTCAGGTCTATTCATAGTGATTACATTACAACATTAAATTCTGGTGGGGCTTCCAAAAATACCAGATATATCATAATTGGGGGATAATGTGTGTTAAATGATGCATGACACATCCTGAATATTTCAAATCATTGTAATGATACAGCCATAAGATGGAGCTTTCGATTTAAATAATTCCAGTCTATAGAAAACAAACAAATGAAGGTACTGACTAAATAAAATTCTGTAGTCAAAGCTGTCATTATATCAAATGCTCTACCACATCAACTTGTTCTATGGGGGCTATTTTTAGACTCTCAGTATTGTACGAATTTTGAAATGGAAGACAGACATTGAAGAATTTTAATTTTGCAGGAATTTTTATGCTGTAACCCGCAGTATGTTCGACTTAACAAGATTTGTTCTCCATACTAAATACAACTACTTTATGTTAACTGAACATAAAGCATTATTCATTGTTGTTATTGTTCATTTTAATACTTTAAAGGGCAGGGCAGAGTCTGCTTTCTGAGGCATAGAGACACAGACATCCAAAATGAAAATGAATGAAAGTAAAACAACTAAGCTCTGAGAAAATACAGCTCTGACGCAAAGGGGTGAAAGAGAAACCCTGTGGCATTGATTGTCTAGCAGCCATTGTCTTTGCTGCCCCCCCGTCTCTGAGCCTCAGAGGTGATTTGTCAACTAAAACACCATTAATCATTGAATGGGAGGACAGAGGAGCGCTGTTTAGATGCAAAACTTGACCACCCATCTATCTATACCGAGATTCAGACACCACAAACAGACCCTGAGGCGCAAGTTCACAAATACAAAGTGAGTAGCAAAGCACATCAAAGATCAAAGCCTTCAGGTACCTGAGAGTCCACATCACTGAGAATCTGGCACCGTCCACATAAGCAGACATTTTAGCCTTTACCACCTCAGACAGCTTAGGAAATTCAGAGTGTCTCTAAAAGGCCTTCTACTATGGTGGAAAACATCCTAACATGGGACATCGCCAACTGGTCTGGGAACTGTTCTTCTGTGGACTGTAAAGCCCTAGATAGATAGATAGATAGATAGATAGATAGATGTATTTTATGTGTTGCAAACTGGGAAATTCTTTAGTACAGAGAGTGGTGTAACATCGGATGTACATCACCCATCCTGCTGAACCAGTAATAGTCAATTAAGCCTTTTTCAGCATGCACCACTTTACATTAATCTGATGGCAATATAACATGATCAGTTTTACATAAAAGCCACAACGGCAATTTGGCGACAATAGTAACCACAGTAATAACCAGACCAGTGTGTCCTATCTATATTTTCAAATGTCATTAATGGGAACAAGTGGTCTGTTAAAATCTTGTTAGTCAATGTTTGTGCATGTTGGACTTAAAACAGTTAGTAGAATTTGCTTCCTAAATATGTTAAGTGATGAAAATAATGTATTGTTGGCGTGTGAGAAGCAGAGTTGAGCTTCCATGTTAGTTCAATTAAGTCTTTGATGCTAAAGTTTTCAAATCCATCAGTAATACAGCATGTGAAAGGACACAAAACCATCTTCTTCCTTGTTATATTCTATATCTTGAATCTGAAACAAACATTTTACCAGGTAGATTTTTATAAATATGCTTGAATATATATGGAAAGAAAGGAATAAAGGAAAAAAAAATAGAGGGTGTTCCACAAGCTAATCTCTGTATTTTTATGTTTAACATATTTAACTTTGTCAAGTACTGCAACACTGCAGATGCAAGCAAGCAGGCTTAACAATAAAAATCAACATCAAATTTCTGACATTCACTCACTCTTAGCCAGATTCAGATATTTTTTTTCAAAAAGTCAGAAGCCTAAAATCAACGTAGATCATAGACCTTCACCAAGATGAATGGTTGTGTCCACAGGGAGTCAGCATTCTAAAACTCATTCACTGCTGCCTGAATAGTGAGGAATATATGTATATGCTATCACATTTCTCCATCATCAGTGATGAGAATACTTGAGCAGAAAAGGAAAGTGGGGTGAAGATCCTATCAAATAACAGAGCATCTGATAGAGTACAGAATTCTGCTTGGCAAGGCCGCACACACACACACACACACACACACACACACACACACACTAACAATTCCACTTAGCATGACTGGGACTAACCTCACTGTACAATATGTCTACATCAGCCATTGTTGAGCCTTTGTAAAGGGATAAAGTGAGAGCACTGGGAGTGTCTGGCTGACTGTGGCCTCAGCTCTGATAGCATTGTGATGAATGAGTGGGCAGGGCTGGAAAGGGCAGCTTATTGAGGGTAAAGAGTGAGAGGATGAATGTAAAGGAAGTGCTATGGTGACTCTTTGAAAGCATACCCATCTAAAGATTTAGAACCTTTGGAATCCATTTGCTAGCCATCAGATTCCAAAGCTTTTTGGATAACAAAAACTGAGAGCCATCTTGGTTTCAACAATTTTGTTTTTTTGTTTTTGCTTTGTCTTTATATTTTTTAAGGAGGGCCGTCGAAGGAGGAGGGATGACTTGCATCGACATTATGATTACAAGGTCAGTGTCTAAAACCCCAAAGCCTTCAGGATGCCACAACAACAATATGGAAGGTTTGACTATATTTGGGCACATCAGCATGGTTAGGGACTTACAAGGACCGCATCAGGACCAAGAAACCAATGCTGTCAACAGGGAACAGGAAACAAACAGCAGTCTACATGTGTCACAGTCATATGCTTTGTTGTGGCACTGTACACTATAACAACACACACACACACAGAGAGACATGACAAAATATGCTGGCCTTCTTTGGCAGCAAAAGATGGATATCTAGATTGCATCCATTTTAGGCATCCACCATCCCCAAGTCTTGTAATTACCAGGCGCACAATCTGCTTTGTCTTCCGAAAAGGATGGACTCTAATTGTGGGCCAAATTAAAGAGCTTAATGAAACACTGCTGTTGACCATTTATCACCACTAACAAAATGACAGTGATGACAGAGGAGAAAGGAGAATGCCAACACATAAAATATCTATGTAGTGTTTCTTTGGTTGAACTTCACCACTTGCCCAGTGTTCAATCTTTTAAAAGGTGACTAGAGAAAAATATGTGATGGGAAGTGTAATACTTGTGGCAAATAAAAAATTGTGAGCCCACTTGAATAGACTGGGATTGGGTATACAGTTGCCCCTGGAGCTACAAGCAATACTACAGCTTTGTCCCTGATGTGTGTGTTTGTGTATTGCAGTGAAGACAGATTTTGACCTGCCAGTGTTGGACAGATGAGTGTGTGTGTGTGTGTGTGTGTGTGTGTGTGTGTGTGTGTGTGTGTGTGTGTGAGAGAGAGAGAGAGAGCATCTAGGAGAAAGTGGTTTAAGGGGCTTCTGGATGACAGAGGCCTCCCAAATGAGATTATACTTTATTGTGAGTGCAAGAACCTGGCTGTAATTCAGTTTGAAGAGAACATCAGGCCAGCATCAAACTGGGAAAGTTCACACATGGCAATATGGACCAATAAGAACGTGGTGAGGCTTTAGGTAGGGCATAGAGGTAGAAGAGAAAAATAAGGCCAATAAACTACACAGTTCTTTCCACCAACTCCTACTGAACAGTTGTGCAGTGGAGCCTCTCTAATTCCTAAATGTCTATTAACTGCACAACAGTGGGGTTTACAGGGATGACCAATGTTCAAATTAGCAACAACTTGATGATCAAATCATGTATAAAACAATGATTGCACAGATTTACATCATGGTGGGGTTCAAAGTAAATCAAAATATAATATTTTCCAAAAACAACATACAGCAGTATCACAGTACAGGTAAATCTACAATAAACAATATCACAAGAGCATTGTCCGTGATGTACTACAATATAGGGTTTGCATATTTTTGAGAAAAAATTCTTAGCACAAGGTGAAATTACTGGTAATTAATAGTTTCAGTCATATATTGTGGTCATCAGTGAATGAGGCTTGCTTAGCTGTCATGAGATTGTTTAGTTGCTATCATGTGACCTAAGTATGGAAATTCAGTCACATGATAACAGGTTGATATATGGCAGGAGATTATAACCCTGTCTCTGTTCAAAGCAGGTCCCCAGGAATGGTGCTGGGCGGTGAAGCCATTTTAGCTAGTGTCTGCATGATTTTCCCCATGCACAATCACTGGAAAAGGGGTGGCTATAAAAAGGTGAAAAAACATTTCTGAGTGTCTAAAAAAACAAACTGACCAGATTCACTCTTCATTATCAGAATTTGATCCATTTAGTCCAATGACATTGGAAAAAATCAAGAGTCAAATGATTCAATTGTTTTATCAAGTTCATGTGTGGAAACCAAGAGGAAATCAGTCAGTTCTTTTCAATTCTGTGGAACTGAGACACTAAGACTGAAGTTCTGGTTATTGGTTCTGGTCATATTTCAAACAGTGTCAACTAACTTAAAGCATTCGGTCAGAAATTTAGGAGTTTGTTTTAAGAAAAGATATTCCATTAATTGTCCGTCTGTGGGGAAATTCACATTTTGATGAATATCTCAACTAAAATCAGCACTTGATCAGTCTTGTTACTTACAAATTGGAAAGATTATCATAAACTAAGGTGTCCCCGAAAAATAGTTGAACAACTAATTTACACTTTCATTTCTTCGTGTCCAGACTGCTGCAATTCAATCTTTACCTCACTGATGCAGCAGTTGTCCGTCTACAGTTGGTGTAGAATGTGGCAGCATGACATGTAACAAACACTTGACATTGAGAACTTACTGTGTCTCTCCAGTCCTGGCTGAATTACAGTGACTCCCTATTTGTTTCAGAATTCAATTTTTATATACCTACATGGTAACCACCAAGGAGTCATTGGTAGCAATGAGTTCTTATATGTTTAATCAAACACTGATACTTGGCTGTAGTTCCTGCAGCTGTCAGACTGCACAACCAGCACTGCTCCCAATAGACTATACATTATGTTTTTTACATCAGTGCAATACTTTTTTTATGTCAGCTCCATTCACTGTGCAATACTTCATTCTATCCAATGTGCAATATTTGAATTTATTATTTCATATTTCACCTCATCGTAGTCAGCGTGCAATACTTTTGTGTTTAGTATTTCATATTCACTTAATTGTAGTCAACGTGCAATATTTTGTGTTTAGTATTTCAGATTTCACTTCATTCTATTCATGGTGCAATATTTTGTATTTAGGATGTAATATTTCATATTTCAATTCATTCTAGTCCAGGTGCAATATTTTGTATTTTAGTATTTAATATTTCACATCTCATATTTAATCCAACAATGCAACCCTCGTGTGAATTTCTATTGTAAATTTGTTGATATCATCGTTTTTAGCCTGTTTAAACTGCTTTTTGTACTATTTAACTGTTTCTATCCCTTTTGCTGCTGTAACTTGTGAATTTCCCCACTGTGGGACAAATAAAAGTTTATCTTATCTTATCTTATCTTATCTTAGTGTATCAATAACTTCTCTGAAGAGATATTTCACTATAATGCAAAATCATTTATTTCTTTCATCCCAAACAATTTACCTGAAAATGAAAATCTGACAAAAACACTTTACAAGATTGCCATGACTTAAAGTAAGCCTTAAAGGATCATTTAATAGGACTTTCACCCTATCCATGACTTTAAACGTAGCATCTGTCATAAGAAATGAAATTTTGTATAAACTGTGTAAACAAATGTTTCTTTTTAGATTGTTCCATGTACTGCTTAAAAATAAACAAATAAAAACCTCATTCATACAGTGATGTGACCCTTTTAAGTATATTGTTCTAGAAATACAATCATGTGATTGATGATGAGTTTGAAATTGAGCTTTCACAATGATAAAATAATCACTTCTCTTCAGTTGGAGTTATAATACATGTTATAATAACCTTACATATTAATCTTACATATTGACAACACCATGTATCAGATAATATTCAGAAACAATATGTTCTGGTTAACTATGGCACAAGTTCTCTGGCAATTCATAGAGACTGTAGTTTTTATGTTCAGTTACAATGTGTGTGTTGTCTGTTATTCAATGCCTTTATCCCTTAGTAGCTTTCTCACAATCTTCAGGTAGTCAGAATCTGGGTAGCCATCACTGAAAAAACACAAATTACACAGAGACAAGTGCAATGGTTTTCAGATTTTCATGCCGCCTTTGTAAACAGAAAAAGTATTCATGCCCCATCCCACTAATTCTTTGACAAGCAAAATAAGCCAGATAAAACATTATTTTATAATGTATAATGTAAAGTAATAATATTCACATTCAGTAGTCATTACAAGATAGTTAAACTTTGCCCAACTTGCCAAAGTTAGAATAGCAGTGGGCTCTCCCATTATAATGACATTCAACCTGAGAGCAGCTTCACTTGATTTTGGCTTTGACTTATGTGTTTTGCTTGAGGATGGTCACCTGTTATTTATTTTTGTTTTGTTTCTTTGTTTTCTCCCCAGCCTTGATAAGACCTTGTCCTCATAAGCTGTTCACGTCCACAAGCAACTCTATGCATCAACTTCTTATGCACTAGCCAATGGATGCCCATATGTGGAACACATACAGCCAACAAATTTTGTTGACAACACTGTTGTCATCTGTCTACTCCAAAATGGAGAAACATCTCATGGGACTGTTGTTAATGTGTTTGTACACTGGTGTGATAATTTTCTGAGGCTGAAAACCACTAAACCAAAAGACATAGCAACTGACTTAAGAAGATCAGAATCACTCCCACCCAACAGTCAGAGAGTAGATATAGTTGGAAGCTACAGCACAAGTATCTTGGCACATCCACTGGCAAGAAACATAACTTTCATCTGAACACTGTTGCAAATAGTAAGACATGCCAGCAAAGACTGTATTTAGACTGATTTTTAGAATTTCTTTTATATTGACCATTAATGGGGCTATTTAATAGATCTTTCACTGAGTCACTTTTAATGTGTTCCATATGATCCTTGTATGGCAACCTTAATGTCCAAACAGAAAAGATTGGGTAACATTGTTAAGGTTACCAGCAGGATCATCGTCAAGCAGTAGTGCTCCTTGTCTGACATCTTCTATCACCTGGTCTTAAGAAAGACAGGATTGGTTTTTGGGGAGGCCAGACCATGTTCTATTTGGGGCATTTGATCTTCTCCCTTCAGGTTAGAGGTACAGATTTCCCTGGGCAAATGTCCTTTTTCCCCAGTGAAATATGCATGCTTAACTTGTAATGGTAATGGTTACTGTGCTGCTATGCACTTTTTGCCCACACTTAGGACCAGTATTATAAAATACTGCAATTTTACTTTAAGTCTGCTCTCTGGCGCCAAAGCCTCAATGTATTTTTCTTAATTTTGATTAAAACTAAAAACACTTTATATTATCCAATCCTATAAAATAAATCTAGTTACATCATACATTATGGTAAAATCCCTTGCAGACCATTTCATTTAGTAGGAAGACAGGTTTATTCAACTCACCTTCAGTCCTCCAAAAGTGCTTGTATATTGTATATAGTGGTCAAAAGGGGAAG
This sequence comes from Holacanthus passer, assembly GCA_025331565.1. Taxonomy (NCBI): domain Eukaryota; kingdom Metazoa; phylum Chordata; class Actinopteri; family Pomacanthidae; genus Holacanthus; species Holacanthus passer. The sequence goes on along the minus strand of JAFREQ010000210.1, from coordinate 266,920 downwards.
ACTGTAGTTTTACTTTTAATTTACTCACACTCTGCCCTCTCCCTCTGGTTGCGTTTTTAGGGGGATGAAAGCTGTAGTGACCATGTCTTCTCCGTCTTTATTGGTGGCAACAGTAAACATGAGCTGCAGATGGAAGGCCTTGTCCAGCAGCTTGAGAACCCTCCTGCCTTCACGGTTGTCAGGCAGGTAAGCACAGAGTCGCAGAGCTGGATAAGGCTGGCCAGGGTGAGGGTGTTTCTCCTGTAGGAAGAGAAGTTAAGTTTCACTGGCACAACACTGTCTCATACAAATTCTATTTTTGTACAATGAACAAATATGCTTTGGTTAATATGTTTGAAGAAAACAATGATTTGTAGCATTACATTTCTGCTAACCTTTGTTAAAAGCATGCATTCTTTTACTCTGGATCTTAGTAGACTGGTGCACTGTGTTCCCAGATCTCAATCATTACAAATAGCCACTGGCAAGGAGAATGCTAGAAATAATAAGAGGTAAATACTCGTCTTCATGTCACAATCAACAGATGTGGAATAGTTTTGCACCCAAGCTAGCTGGTGAAGAGCGCTGGAGCAGTTGCATAGGAGCAGAAGCAATACTGCTTACAGTTAGTGGTGTGATGAATACAAATACAAAAAAACCCAAAAAAACAAAACATGAAATTTGACTTCATATGCAGATTTCCCAATCAAATCTCCTTCCACGGGAAACAGACAGCATGAAGTCTGTGCCATTTCACTGTTAAGTAGTTTTCAGTTTTCAACCTTTCCTAAGCAGACTAACCAGATTATCAGCTTCTTTTGTAGAAAGAATGCTGCCAGAGTTCCCATAGAAACCTGCACTCTACTCTCTTTCAGTCTTGCTCATTCAAATGTGAATGCAATTATGTTTAGGACACCAGAAGTACCAATACCATAAATCAAGCTGGTCACTCATCCTAATTCTTGACCGTGAGGAATTGTTAAATATATGTAATGAAAATTATGCTTTTGAATAAATTATGTCGTGTGTACTCAAAATGAGAGTCCCATATACAAGAAGAGGCACTGCAAAGAGAGGCTTTAGCCTAGCTCCCTAGTCATGCATCTTTTTTGAGAATAAAGCAGCAGTTTTCACACCAAATCCATTTTTCTATCATCCCAAAAAGTTGTTTGATGCATATAAAAAAATCTAATACTAAAATTTGTTCTGTGAAACAATCCTCATCTGTGCAGTGAGTTCAACAGAACTCCTAGGAATCTGCATATGCACACAACTGGAAGCCAAACAATCATTAGCTTACTGTCTGAATTCCGTCTGGAAAAATGTAGTTGAGCTGCAGGGTGTTGTCATTGGGGAATCCTGGCAGGTCTCTGTGGAGGATCACCCAGGTCATCTGGCCCTCTGGCTGGCAGCCATTCAGTGCTCCCATCCCATTCACCACTTCATTAGCTGCACAGACAGCAGGCCAGCTTTCATCAATTTATCCAGGAGTGATTATAATATAATGATGGAAAGCTTGACAGACACAAAGAATTAAATGTGTATATGTGTGAAGGACCTTGTTGTACCAGTGATGGAGGACCCTGTCTTTTCAGATAGCGGTTACAGTGGAACTTGTCGCTGCTCTGGCTAGAGCCCATACTGGGAAGCAGTAGACAAACACACAGAGGGAAGCAGTTCAAGAGTACTGTATGATTACTGAGGATATCCACAAAAATGGACAAATGGTTCCATCTCAAAATAAAGTTTGGGCAAGGTAAGACTGAATAACCAACTGGCAAATCAGGCAATGGCCCTGATTACTGGAGATTACTCTGATTATCTGATGTTGAGGGTCCCTGTCTGTAAATCTAGTGTTAAGTCTAATGAATAAAGGTGTTAATTGTTCTGAAACCTCATTCCACTCAAGTCCATTACTCCTTTGTTTTGAAAAAAGAAAATTGTTAATCCCCCTTGTTGTTGATAAACGAAGACCAGGTTATTTAGGTTCAATGCAAGACGCTACACTGCTACACAGCAGCACACAGAATAAGATTTATTATTACTTCCTTAACTGGAGTGTTCCAGAAGTCAAACTAGTTCTACCTGTCCTAGGAGCTTGGAAGAACACAACTGACTACAATATAATTTTACAAGTAATCTGTGACACAGTCCCAGACCAGTAGTATCAGAAGTGGTGGTCAACATGTGTTAGATCAAATAGTCTATCTTGGTTACCAATTAAATATTAGGGTGCCTTTATTTTGTAGCTTACATGTTGTACCTCTTGTAATTTACAGTAATTACACAATATTAATTAATGTTAGGTAAATATAAGTTTAACAGTCTAACAAAAATAATTCAGACATGCCCTAAGTTTGCTGAAATATCTGAAATGGAGGTTTTCACTCTGTTGGCAAACTCATTTTGGGTGCATGTAGAAATCAAGTTTGTCAACCTGCTAACAATCGACACTCCTCTGTCAGTATGTGGTTAGCTGTTATAAATGCTACCAATAAAACCTGATGGTCTGTGCTCTGCTCAATGGAAATTCTGCAAATTTTGAAATAGACATGTTCAAGAATCATTCCGGTAAGATAGATGGGACTCTTGAGTCCTGAAGGTTCAGTGGCTGAATGTATTTCAGTATAATTTCTGTAATGATTATTATTATTATTTGATTTTGTTGCATTTGATTTTGTTCTATCAGCGCAGGTCAACTGTAATTTGGAATGACAAACTTGCAGCAGGTTTGCATTCAGAGCAGTGAGTACTACACAACATATGAAGATTTGGCTAACACGACACAGGCAAAGAACTTCTAATCATTACAGTAAAGTTCATCAACAACAGTATGTTGTTACTGTCATCAGTACCTGTTGAAATAGTCTTCTTCTCCTCTGTGCAGTCCTGGATTTCAGATGCTTACTCAGTTCATGATGACATGAGAAAGAGAAAGAGAGACAGAGACAGAAAGAGAAAGAGGGGTGGGTGTGTCAAGTTGCTGGGTTGTGGCGTACTGCTGAGTGATTTGTAAGACTGGTGTAGCAGCTTTGACAGGGAGTGTAGTGTGTGTGTGTGTGTGTGTGTGTGTGTGTGTGTGTGTGAGAGAGAGAGAGACAGACAGACAGAGAGAGAGAGAGAGAGACATAAACAGAGAATATTATGTAAGTATGTATGAATGCATTGCCAGTGAACAAGAAAATAAAAACAAGAAAATCATTTTTAAAAGCAAATGACTGGCAGGGATAGGCAGGGGTGGGTTGAAATAAGCATCAAAGTGCTTCATAGCTGCTACCTGTATGAAAGAGTTCTACTGCTTCTACTGTATTTAAGTGTCTTGATACATTTCAACAGGAAACTGAAACAGGAAATGTAAAAAGAATGTTGCTGTTTCAAATCATTATATAAATTTAAGTTCTAATATTAAAATAAGAATTAAATGCATTAAAGATCACAACAATAGCCTGACATTGTGGTTGATAAGCAGCAAGGCTGAGATTGGAGGCAGGTAAATGTTTGCTACTATTCATTTGATCAGTCTCAATTTCAGCAGAAAATTTCTACTTACAAGATGCTTGTCTCGCTTAGACTGCAAATCCTTTCTTGCTCTGCATCTGCATTGTAATTTTAGTCTTTGTTTAGCCTATGTCATTTTCAAGGTGAATATTAGAAGAGCAGCCGGCCACCTACTTTAGTTTAGGTTTCATAAATATCTGAATACTTCATCTTTTCGCATTGCAACACATTGCATTCTCATAAATAAATGACTTTTTTCTCTACTGACTATTCTTGAAAATTTACGACTTTAGTCTCAAAATCTAAAAAAAAAAAAAGAAAAAAAATCTTTAATGTGGCCCTAATACTCCTACATCGTACATTCAAAGCTCTGCTGCCAGTCCTTTCACTGACTACCTGTTGTGTTCAGAATTGATCTCAAGGTGTTATAGATTATTTACAACGCCCTGAGAGGCCTTGCCCAAGTTAGTTCTAGATCTAGTAAGATCTTTTGTCGCCCTATGCCGCTTCCTACTCCCTGAAATCCTGAGATGCATTGTCCATGGTTGTTCCAAGGTCCAAATTAATATACAAAGAGCATTTGCAGACAGGGCTCCTAAACTGCTTGAGGTGAGCAGGGCTGCAAACTATTTCTCATCTTTAAATGGCTATTTAAAAAAAAAAAAAAAACTTAAAAAAAATTGCTGTTCTGTGAGTTCATTTGTTTTATGACATGTTAGTTGATTTTACCCTTTTTAAATTTCATGTGTTTCATTTTTTTGTTTTTTAACTCCATTTAAATGTTTACATTGTAAAACGCGTATGTATTTTGAAAGTTGCTATATGAATAAAATATATTTATTTTAAATGATATTGCTTCTGTGTTCACCACAGTGGCTCCTGCTGCAGCTTCAATTGAGTTCTCAGTTTTGGTGGTAACCTACAGGCAAGGCCGGACAGGGATACATTGTTCATTCTGGGAATCTATCTCTCGCTTACTCATCTCTCTTAATCTCTTACTCATGAACAAATCTTAGTTTGCAGCATTTTGCTGGACTTTTCTCATTATTTCTCCTGAGCTGTCCATTTTTTCTGAACGTTGTGTTGATACATATGTGTGTGCAACTAATTCTGTCTGATGACAGGCGGAGATCTTACCATGAGGTTAAAAGCTGTCTACAATTCTGAAGGCAAGTAACTGCCGCATGTTGTTTTCACTTTGATTTACCTGTTTCATTTTGTATTTTTAACACTGGCCTGACACTCTGGGCCAACCGGGAATTATATTGTTGCACTGGAAGACCAGTCTGGGCTGTGAAGGGAGCTGCTCCTTTGCACATTCAAACCATGGCCATAACCTATTCTCCGGTGAGATCATTGTGCTGCTCTTCCTCTGGATGACTGGCTACCCTGTCTCTCCGTACACCCTGTGGTTGCTTATCTCTTTCATGAGTCTCAGCTCCAACAGTGGTGGAATGAACTCTACACAGATGCCAGCTGAGTTACTTTCCATCTTCTGCTGAGACCACCCTGACTACTCCTCAACACTGCTAGCTCACTTCTCATTTCTTACAAAATCAAACAAAACCACATAAGCACTCGTTTGGGGATGGTAGACTTCTAACTCCTAGTTCCTAGTGTTGAAGGGAAAGAAGAAATAGATGGGGCTAAAACTGTAACAATTGTTTTGAGGTTGTCACCTGAGGAAAAGCCACAGGGTCATTAATGAGCAACTTAACAGCATCTGAAAATCTTGTTCTTGTTGTTCTCCAGTGGTTTAACTGCTCACCTTGCTGCAGTGATGTAAAAGTGTTCTCCAGAGTATTTTGGCACATTCTGACAGTACTGGTGCTAATGTTGTACAACAGAGCACTTTGAACACACCAAACCACAACCATCAGTAAGTAATATGGGGCAAGGTCAGAGGTGAAGCTTGTCTGTCAGGACCTCTGCACCAGCACTGGGTCATTTCAGTCATGGTACTGATATGTACACAAAAGCATTTGGCCTATGTTCACTGCACAATACACAATCAATGTAGTGAAATTTCCCAATTTGCATGTAGCATGTTTGTGTGTGCATGACTGAAGTGGGACAAAATAAAGGATCTGAATCTTAATCTTAATCTTAAATTGGTATAGTTCCACAGATTAAAACTAAAGCGCATCTTTTCCACTAGATCAGTGTGGTAAGGACAATTTAAAAACCTGGCTAAAACACAACCTGTGGACAAAGACTGTCGGACTGTCAGAGCAGAACTTATAGGCAAAAAGTTACATCCTTACTGAATGACTACTTTATAGATGAAACATATTCAGTTCTCACTATTTTGATCCGTATGTGTGTGAAAATATTGCTCTTGGAAAATTTTTGTGTTTAAAATTGGTTGTTGCAGAAGTGCTGAAAAGAGTAAAAGCTGCAGGGTGACATTATACTGGTAAAGCCAGGTTAGCTGGACTGGATAAAGAAAGACTTTCCATTTGGGTTTACTCAGCTCAATATGTGGATCAATCCGACTCAGAGGAGACGTCCAGTGAATTTTTTTCCATGGAGGACAAAGATGTTGTTGTTGTGTATGCCTTATCTGTACTTCTCTATACAATTCCTTTCATCTGTTTGATATTTTGGTGTTTTGTGAACATGCTGTCAGGAGGCTTCATTTTGCTCCCTTCATTCTCAATAAAGTAAAAGTACAGTCTTCTAAGATGCTCTTGGAAGTTTTCAGGTTTCTCTCTCTGTGTCTCTCTGTCTCTCTCTCTCCCCAGCAACCCTCTGGCATCATCCCACCATATACAGACTTCTTTAACCATTGCCTAAATAAACTTTGTATTTAGCCACAGCAGCCAACCCATGCCGTACACTTGAAATGTTACACATTGTCACACAATGTCACATGCTCTCAACAAACATGCATGTGTACATGTATACAAGGAGACTTGCTCACATATGGAGTGCAGTGCCTACACTGAGTAGTGACAGAGCAAAAGAAAGAAGAGTGAGAGTCTTTCAACTTGAAAGATTCTCTTTAGCATCAACATCTTTAAGATCAACATGATCTGATTTTATGTGACGCTTTTGATGAACATAATGATTGGATTGGATTGGATTATTTCATAGCACCAGTAAGATAAGATAAGATCAGATAAGATATTCCTTTATTCTTCCCTCAGTGGGGAAATTCACTTGTCCAACAGCAAAGACAATAGAGCAGTTAAATGATTGTAGACAATATAAGAGATGAGATATATAATAATATTGTAGTAAACAATATAAGCGGAGGTTATAAAGTATTTAACAGCCTAACTACCGTTAAAAGTATTAACAACTGTACTAAAGAAATACAATAATTATCAATACTTTAAACAGGCTAAAAAGAAGTATTAACAGCAAAGGACAACAGGAATTTTTACAAATTTACATGGGAATATATGAATATATAAAAAATGTGACCATTGTATGTACACTATGAACAGGAGAATTTAAATAAGAAAAAAATATTAAATGAATATTAAATGAAATATTGCACATTGAATTGCAGAAATATTGCTCATGGAATGTAGATGTATATATATGTAGATAAATATACTGATATAGAAAAACCGAGTGTTGCACAGATGTAATGACATGAATGTATGGTCTATTGGGAGCAGTGCTGGTTGTACAGTCTGACAGCTTCAGGAAGGAAAGACCTGCGATCATCGCTCCTTTACACACTTTGGGTGAAGCAGTCTATTACTGAAGGAGCTCTCCAGTGCTGTTAAAGTGTCCGCAGGGGGTGGGAGTCATTCTCCAACATGGATGACAGCTTAGCCATCATCCTCCTCTCTCCCACCACCCCCACTGGGTCCAGGGGGCAACCCAGTGCAGAGCTGGCCTTCTTGATCAGTTTGTCCAGTCTCTTCCTGTCCGCAGCTGAAATGCTGCTGCCCCAGCAGACTACTCCATAGAAAATGGCTGATGCCACAACAGAGTCTTAGAAGGTCTTCAGGAGTGCCCCTTGCACTCCAAAAGACCTCAATCTCCTGAGCAGATAGAGTCTGCTCTGACCTTTCCTGTATATTGCATTGGTGTTATGAGTCCAGTCCAGTTTGTTATTGAGGTGAACACCCAGGTACTTATAAGATGACACCATCTCAATGTCCATTCCCTGGATGTTCACTGGTGTTGGAGGGGAGTGAGTGCGCCTGCGGAAATCCACCACCAGTTCTTTGGTTTTCCCTGTATTGATCTGGAGGCGGTTCCACTGGCACCAGTCCATAAAGTCCTGTGTCAGTTCTCTGTATTCCCTGTCGTCCCCATCTGTGATGAGGCCAACAATGGCCGAGTCATCAGAGAACTTCTGCAGGTGACAGATTGGTGAGTTGTATGAAAAGTCTGCAGTTTAGAGGGTGAAAAGGAACGGAGCCAGGTGGGGGTGGAGCAGACCACTTGAGGTGTCGACGAGGGGGGTTGCAGCAGGGAGGGCTGGGCCGGGGGAAGGGCAGATGACTGATCAAATCTGTTGAAGAATGGGTTCAGATCATTCGCCCACTTCTGGTCCCCTGCAGCCTGGGAGTCAGGCCCCTTGTGGCCTCCTTATTTCCTGTGATAGTGGAGCAGAGACTGACAGTGGCTCAACCTGGCTAACATTAGCATAAATCATGGTGGCAAAAATGGAGCCAAAGTGAGCTGGAGGAAGGTCAGGAGGAGATGATAGCACACAATGTCTTTGATTATAGTTATTTGAATGAGGATAGTGATAAAGAGATGAAGATAGTCTGACAGTACAAGTGTAGCGGCACCTGCTACAGGCTCTTCATACTGAAGGAGATGATGAGAGGAGGAAATGTCATTTTGTAGATGATAAACATCTGGTTTTCCTTGAATTTCAGCTCACACATGACTCTGTTCCAAACAAAACCAGCAGAAAGAACAGAAGCTCTACAGGACCGCCTACTTCCTTGATGGACAACAAATATGGTGTGTCTGCATGTGGGAGTTAACTTTTAAAATGTACTATACATTAAACACTTTTAAAAATGGAAATGAATTTAATTTGAGAACATATGACAGTACTTATTCTGCCGGCAAAATGGTTATTTATTACAGAATATCTCAAAACAATCTGACCAACCACATAAAATTTCAGAAGCAACATGAATTGGCTCCAAGGATACAAAGGTGTGGTCGGCGTGTTTTAAGCAGGAGACTTCTGGTTGTTCAGGACATTCAACAAGTTGAGCAGTTCATTGCAAACTTTGCTGATGTCCATGCCATGCCACTCCCTGGGCACATTCCTGGTTTCAAAAGAACGTTCAAGCCCTCCCAACAATGGTGACCATGACATTTGAGTGGTGGAGGTACAAAAGTCAGTTGTCACAACCACAGACTAGGATAAAACTTTAGAAAATGTTCATTTTGTACTCATTAGAATTTGCTAATGCAAAATGTCAAGTACTCAATTTAAGTACACAATCTACCGCAGCTCCAATCTCCTGGACAGTGAGAAGTCTGCAAAGTTGAGGAAGCAGTTCCTCCTTTACTCCCAAATCAACAGCAAACCAACAGCATACACATATGCAGTTCTGTTTATACTACACTTAGTGCCTGCAGACACGGATGTGTCCATGCATGTGCAGATAGCCTGTGCAGATATGTCTTTATTAGATAGTGATAGGGGCAAGATGACAAGGCACAATGGGGAAAGAGATGTGTTCAGTGGCCCCAGGCACATTAAGAGTGGGGATGTTGTGATGTGGTGGTTCGTGTTTGGTGTATTAACCCCAAAGCCAACAGTCATACATTTTGGGCTGCACATGAATGTCTTTGCAGAGATGAAGAAATATAAGGCCATAGTGGCTTCGGAGAAGAAGGCTTTGCTTTTACGAAGTGTAAAAGCAAAGCCTTCTTCTCCTTTGACCTTGAGGATGGTAGCTAAGACAACATAAAGGCTGGAGAACTACAACAACCCAGCAACAAAGACAGTCAGGCAGAGTGTAATGTATATGGCATAGATGACTGATGATGATTGGGGTAGGTAGGGAGACGATCGGGAAGCAGGCGTGCCGGCAGTATCCTTGTTAAGTGACTGGTGAAGACAGAAGAGCACCCTGAGGGTGGTGGACAGGTGGGGAATGACAGGCTCTGAAACGACAGGAAATGTCAGTAATGCATGTGATCATAGGCTAAAAAGAGGAAATAACAATTAAGTTATACTGCATTCTATTTAAAGGATAGCACCATGTTTAGCCCATTTTTAAATCCAACACATTTTTTAATGTGTTTTCCTGCCATTGTTTTTCATTTATTTCCATACAGTGCAAAAATCAATTTGGAGATTGAAACTTGCTTGATATAAATAACTAATGGCAATGATGAATGGTGCTTCGAGTTAAGCCATGTCCACTGCTCTTTTTTGACTAAAGGGAAAAAGAAAAAAGAGAAAATAAATTAAAATGTGAAAGGGAAAATAAAGAACAGGTACAGATAAATGAAAAAAATCCTTTAAAAAAAAGGTAAATACATATCAGTTTTTGTGGGAGAACAAAATCACAGTTTTCGTTTACAATTATCTCCCCTTTCTGTAAAGTTGACTTAATTGGTAATTGAAAGAAGAAAATCATGCTAATCACATCCTCTCAGGCTTGAAAATAGAGTTTAATTTCGCCTAATAACATTAGTGTTGTCAATGCTTCTTTCAGTGAGAGCATAAGCTTGATACTCTATCTTGGTGAATGGCACAATTACCTGCAGAGCTGCTGTCAGGTATTACTAGCATCTACACTGAGGAATTAGGTTAAACTGCAAAACAAATGGACGGGAGCAGTGTGCTCCTACACAGAACTCATTCCCACACCCTTGCCCTCCCTGTCTTTCTCCTTTGCCTCAACATCACACCTCCTTTCCTCTCTTTTGATTCCACTTTCCCTCTCTCACCTCACTTTCTTCCAGCCCAGTATTCAGGCAGTTCATGAAATAGTCACAATATTTGATATAAAAATTCATGTACATGGACACGAATGTTCCATTTTTTCCATGACACTCAGCACAACTCTCAAACTAATAAGGAAGTACGTAGTGTAAAGGCCGACAAAGTCTGTAGGGAGCAGCCAAACACTGGACACAGGAGACTGGGGTTCAATTCCCATGTGAAACCAATAGTCAAAGTTGACTGTTTTATGGAAATAGTTATCTTAACCAAAACCATGATATGTTCCTAAAACTAACCAAACTGCGACCTTCACCTGGAATATTTCACAGCAAGCTTTATTGTGAAAGTCTAACTGGAAGTTGCATATTTATTATTGCTAACTTGACTGCAGAATTAGAACAGGGGTGGACATATTGCAAGCATGAAATATACTTCCCATTGAAATATATTAGTTTGAAAGTCATGCTGAATGTCAACAAAAAAAGGAAAATTTGTTTCCATGTACACAAATTCTGTAGATTAAAATTTCACAAACTTCCTTGATACTGTGGTGTCCCGTTGCCTCTTACTGGCCTCACTTGCCTTTACCTCCTGCTGTCTGTCTATTATCTCCCATTTACTCTCCCTTTGCCTCTCCCATTGCCCTCCTTCACCCTTGCTTAACCAACCAGTGTCTACTCCTCAGTTACTGGATAATTTGGCTTTCTCCCACGTGTCTCTGTGCTAATTAAATGTGGTGTACACTGTCTGGAGAATGTCACAATTGATTTTTCTTTCTACAAGGAAGTGAAGAGTCATTTAATTTTGAGAGACCCACTACCCCCGCCATACCACTCAACACATATACACAGACACACACATCTTTGTACCTCTATCCTAAGAAGAACCTTTATCCATTCACTGGCAAAGCTTATCTTTCTCCTGCTGCACCATTATCCCTGACCTTGCTGAAATCATGACATGTTGCCACAACTAAGCATATTTTTTGATCCAGGGTAAAGGGTGTTCAGGAGTCCTAAAATTTCTACCAGACCTGAGGTTTGATTACCCCAAGTGCTACCTCTTGGTCATGTGTTCCAACAAATGTTTGACTATTGCCATTGAGAGAGACGTTACAGAGAGTGTACATGCACTGCGCACACTTACAACAGCTGACAACATCTTACAACAGCCATCTGTCTTAGATGTCTTACAATATAAGACATGTAGCCTGGTGAAGTTGGAACACTGCACACAAAACTACAATCAGGGATCTTTATCTCTCAACTACTCTCAATTAAAGGAGTAGCATAAATTTAATTTGGAGTGTATAAATAATACAATGTATAAACAATTAGAGATGGAAACAATATAGCGCATAAAAGATATTGTATTTGAACACTATGGTACATACACAAAACCATGCATAAACCTTACAGTGCATAAACAATATCGTTCATAAACAATACTGGGCATAAACAACTGTAGTGGCAGCTTTCCTGTTAACCCAAAATAAAGGAAAACAAAAACACGTACAGTCAGTTACCAACAGAACATGTAATACCCAGCACCTTAATCTACTGAAATGGTGCAATATATTTCAGTTAACTCACCACACTACACCTGTATGACAGCTTAGGTGCACATGTCGCGGCAGGCCATAAACCCTGCACAGTGAAAGTGCCTTCATAAAGTGCTATGTCTCATAAGTCATTCAGCACCCACGGACGGTCTCCATCAGTTACTCAGATTAATTCATTCAGTATCTATGAAATATTCGACCCAATACATCACCATCGGCTGCAACCAGTACATTTGCTACTTCAGCACGTTATGAACATACATCCTTCACTCGATTTGTACCGATATTACTTTTAACGCATATTTATCTTTATGAAAACAGCAAACAGAGAAACAGGTGGAAAATCGGGAAGGCTGTCTACTTCCTGTTTCTTTTGCGTGTCTACCATGACAACAATGGGATACGCAAAAGGCACAGTGCCATCTAGTGGCTTTATTGTGAATAACACTTTTCCACTTGGCTACAGACTCTGTCTTTGGTAGAAAATAATTCCAAAGAAACCTGTTTGCAGTCTGTGGATTATCCTGAATATCTTGATTACCTCAAATAACTTAGGAGTGAAGTGGTTGAAGAAGCTACAGATATTCAGACATTAAATATTTAGTTTTTCACATATACCATGCTAAGTATTTCCAAGTACTTATACCAGAGTCTAGAGTCTTCTCCATGAGCAAACGTAAATTTCATCTCAGCACCCCGAAATAAATGAAATAATAATTTATATAATTAGAAAAAAAACAAAGATGGACAAGCATCGACCCCAAATGTCAGAAGTTTCGGCCAAAATATCTGCACCTAACCAGATTTTAGAGTACTAGCAGCTCTCCAGCTGATACAGCTGCCCCCATACAAGCACAGGAAGACAGACTTTGATCCATCTTGGTTATGAGAGAGGAATTACTCCTAGTTCTACAAGATCCATATTAGTAAGGTTAGGTGTAAATGTTCTGTGATATTGTAATTAATTGATACATGGTATATGGTAGCCATTATATTTATGGTCAGTGAATTGAAGCATTTGAATCTGACACCTGATCTTTCTCTGTTTTGTTCTGTGTGAGATTTGGTGAGGCAATAAAGACGTTGGCTATGCTAAAGCCTTTATTCAATTTCTCATACGATCCTAAAGAAATATATGTTTTTTAATAGATGGGTATGCAATTTTTTTCCCTGAAAAACAGCCAGGTTCAGGCAGCAACCCAATATTCAATTAAATGATATTCAATAATATTCAATAAATTGATATGGATTCTAGCCCATTTTTCAAGGATTATAGAGTGAAAGAGGAGAGAGACAGATAGAGAGAGAGAGAGAGAGAGAAAGAGAGAGAGAGAGAGAGAGGGTCAGAGAGCGCAAATATACAAGGGATGGACCCAATGCAGATATCAGAGGCAGGACTGCAGTAGGTCAGTGATATTTATTCACAAAATCAAAAGACTTACTACATGGTCTGGCACGATCAATCAAAACCAGATACATCCAAACAAATCCCAATCCTGGGATTGCACCTGACTGAGCAGCAGAACTGTGAAAGAATGAAGTAGCGCACCTCACAATGGAGAGTTTACGTCAACAGTAAGTTACAGTTGTGGCAGATGCTGTTTCAGGCTTTGCTTCCCTTCACTTTAGATAAAAATTAGCTGTACAAGGTTCTTGAAAAATATAATACACAGTCTTACCTGTGTCATTGCAGGTTTTGGTATTAAACAGTTTAGCTCCGACCAAGTCTTGAGTAATTTTCATAGCTTTTGTTAGTCAAGGTCCATACATAGATTTCTACATTATCACTTAAACCCAGGTGAAGCCGGTGGTGCTCTTTATATCCAAATCATATGGTGCCAAAGCTGAATAACAGCCCCTGCTTATGAGCTACTTAACTTCTATGTTCCATATGGAACATTTCCTTTCATGAACCACATGCAATTAACTTCGCAGACCCTGCAGGTTTGTTGCATCTAACTATTAAATAGCTGTCCAGTCATCCAAGATCAATGTCAAGTCATGCATAGTCTTTCATTTATTAAAATGAGGATGAACAAATTACCTACTTCGTTTGATCGAATACCAAGCCAATATACATTAGCATGAATGGTGCGACCAGAAGAGACCAGACCAGAAGATTTCAATGATCAGCATGATTCAGCCTCACAATACTTAACATTATGTTCAGAAGGTAGTTATGGCAGAACTGTTGTGTTGGATGCATTAGATGATATTGGATTGTACTGTAGTACATTATAGTCTTTTGCTTCTTGTGCAAAATATTCTACAGTAAATTTCAGTGAACTGAACAACCTTTCAAGACATCAAGGAATTTATATGTGAAAAGCTGTTGTGTCAAGCAGAGAATGAAGAAACTAGAGTTACTTCTTCAGGAGGATAGAGTCAAACAAATCTGTTGGGCCATAAAATGTGATATAGGATGCCACAATGGGCTGATTTTCCCTGGTGGAAGAGAGAGGGAGAGAGAGAGAGAGACTGTGACAAATGCGCTTTTGCTATCAAGCGCCTGCTAAAGCAAGATGAGTCTTTTTCCATCCTGACAACAAATGGAGATATCAGTGATATTAAAACAGACAAGGCCCCCTTTAACCTACTTGGCACAATTTGCTTTGAGTTAATAGTCTGTTGTTGGAGATTTCATCAGCACAGACCCAAGTGGATCACATCCAGTCCAAACAATCCAGAGCAGCTGTCACTTCTCATCACATCAATAAGACTGCTAAACCAGGCTAATTCAGAGAGAGGGAAAACTGCTACTAAGGGATGGGAGTGCGAGTGTGTGTCTGTGCTTGCATGTGAATACAGTATGTGTGTATGTTTATGAATGAGTGTGTGTGTTTCCTTCAGGTATAACAGCACACATTGGTTCTTTTGGAAAGTGTAGAAGTCTAAAAGCGTAAGAAAGTCTATGTGTGCAAAGACATGGAAAATCCATTTTTGAAAACCCATTGTGGCACATTTTTAAACACTCATGCTTATATGTTTGAATGCACTAGCTTTCACAGCTCACACACATGCAGAGGACTCAGATATTATATACATGTATTCTTTCACATTTATTGATCTGTGCCACACAATCAGGGTAACTGTTAAACCTGAAATGGAGCAAAAAGCTCAACTTTACTAAAAAAAATATTAATCATATGTACCTTCATTAGAATGTTTCCAAAAAGGATGTCCAAAAAGCCCCCCTCCCCCCCAAAAAAAACACACGCACATCAGCTCCAGGTTCCTGAAGTCCTGCGCAGACCAGCTGTGCTTGATACGTGAGCATGTCTTTATCTTCCTCCAACACCGAACCCTCTCTCACTTGGAGAAACCTGGGAGCACTGTGAGAATCATGTTCTTTGATTTCTCCAGTGCGTTCAACACCATCCAGCCAGCACTTCTGAGGAACAAGCTGGAGAACACAGGGGTGGACCTGCACCTCACATCCTGGATCCTGGAGAACCTCACCAACCGTCCACAGTATGTGAGGACACGGGACTGTGTGTCACACATGGTTGTCTGCAGTATGGGGGCCCCACAGGGAACGGTCCTGGCTCCATTCCTTTCACCCTCTACGCTGCAGACTTTTCATACAGCACACCAACTTGTCACCTGCAGAAGTTCTCTGATGACTCTGCAATCGTCGGCCTCATCACAGATGGGGACGACAGGGAATACAGAGAACCGACACAGGACTTTGTGGACTGGTGCCAGCGGATCTGCCTCCAGATCAACGCAGGGAAAACCAAAGAACTGGTGGTGGATTTCCGCAGGCGCACTCACTCCCTGGACATTGAGATGGTGACATCTTGTAAGTACCTGGGTGTTCACCTCAACAACAAACTGAACTGGACTCATAACACCAATGCAATATACAGGAAAGGTCAGAGCAGACTCTATCTGCTCAGGAGACTGAGGTCTTTTGGAGTGCAAGGGCCGCTCCTAAAGACCTTCTACGACTCTGTTGTGGCATCAGCCATTTTCTATGGAGTAGTCTGCTGGGGCAGCAGCATATTGGCAGCAGACGGGCCAGCTCTTCCCTGGGTTGCCTCCTTGACCTAGTGGAGGTGGTGGGAGAGAGGAAGATGATGGCTAAGCTGTCATCCATGTTGGAGAATATATTGAGCCATAATAGACCATACACCTAATTATGTCATTACACTGTGCAATATTTCATTCACTGTGCAATATTTAATTTTATCCAATCTTTAATTCAAGTGTCAATAGTGTATATCTTGTTTAAATTGTTAACACTGTTAATACTTTTATATTTCTCCTCTTATCCTCTTGGCTGCTGTACACTGAAAATTTCCCCATTGTGGAGCGAATAAAGGAATATCTTATCTTATTTAGTTGTTTACATGGGATTTAACTGGTTGGCATTAAAAGTTTATTCTGTGTTTGAAGGCAATCTCAACCTGACTTTATCAAGCAAAATATCTTTCTGGGATTACGCAATGCTGTAGCCTACCTGCAAACCATTTATTGAAAAATGTTATCAATTAGGCATTCCTTCATTATTAGTGTTGCTTCTAAAAGGCCAATTGTGAATGATTTCCTACAAAAATTACTCTCTAAAAGGAACAGTTTAGAAAATGCGTTTTTCATTACCCTAATGAAGATGAATACAGATAAACTAATGTGAGAATAAAAGAGGCTGGGCTTATTCCCTTTGTTCTTATATGTTACGCGTTCGAGCTTGTGTTAGCTCATTGATAACCTGGACCTGTTGCTGGCCTGTTTGTCCACCTGCCCGCCTGTTACCCATCTGAATCCATCATGAATCCATCCCCTGTTCCCTCATTGTTGTGACAGAGTCTTCTCAGCCAGTGGCTCAAAACGATATCTGTTTACATTCAAATGATAAAGCCCTCCAGTGGATGTATTAATTCTACCGGGAGTAGAGGGAAGTTGAGTGGTGTTGTTATACAGTGACAAAGCTTAGTATCTAACAGTTATTCCACTGCTGGCTCCCCCAACTGGTGTGTGACCGTGATTTAGGTGTGATATTAGTATGGCTCTTCAAGATATCCTGTCTCTTTGTGGATGCTGAAAACAGTTTCTGAAGGTAGCCAAAGTTGTCAGTGGCATCTAGGAGTTTTTCAGCTACCATCAGGTTTAATTATTAGATTTGACACACCAAAATGGAAAATAGCATTTCTCAGATAAAAACAGCAGTATTAGGACACAAAAATTACAGAAAGATAAGACACAGAATAACAATAGAATCTAAAAATGTAAACAAAATTTAAGAGTGTAAAAAAAACATAATCTAATAACTAAAACCATATTAAATGATATTGTTATCAAATTACTCACTGACTTCAAATTAATTAGTAGCAGATGATATGACCTGCTGTCTGTGACAATTGTCATTTAAACCAGTGAAAGTGACAGTAAACACTGGACAAAAATGAGAAACTGTTATCTGATTGTTTTGTAGACTGATCTTTGCTAATTAAAGAGGAGATATAACAAATTTATTATGGTGAGAGTTTAGCAAAACTGTGTATTTTGGTGTAATTCAGAAGAGTCATTCCCCTCTTATTTCCACTTACAGATGTAGCAAAATGCTTGTAGGCTTCATTTGGGAGAGCAGCACTGCAACACTAGCAGGCTAATGTGGACAAAACACAGCAGAATACAGTGAAGAAAGGATCTGATTTTGGCTGGCAATTATTTTAGGCTTGAAACATGTCTACTAAGTATACCTGTACTTCTGAAAACACACAAACACAAACATTTTTTCCTTTCCCCATCACAGATAAAAGTCACAAATCGCTGATTCAAATTATTTTGTTCAGTTCACTTAAAAGATTCTTAATTTCTAACTATGTAGTTCATTGACTTTTTTCCTAAGCTAACCAGTTTCATCGCAATTGAAATGGACTTCAGTAAGTACAATAATTAGTTAATGAATCACTGTTTATATGGCCATGATGTTCACCACTGACTAATTCTGACTGACTAAACCTTAAATGGAGGTGGGATGGTTAGAGGTGTAAGGAGAGAGTGGTGGTAGAAAGAGAGAAGGAAAGGTTAAAAAGAAAGGGAAGTTCAGAACATAATTGGACTTTTCTCTGTGTTTTCTCTTCCTGTCTGGATTAGAGAGGGGAGTCAGGCAGGATTTGGGACACATGGTAATTATCCCATCTGAGATCCCATCTGTGAACCCCGGTCCCTAGCCTGTTTTTAAAACCCTCTCCAGCCCTCTCAGCTTAAGCAGGATTGTCTTTTTCTGCTCCAGAGTCTCGGAGGTCACTAAAACAAGCCAGGTTTTGTGTCACAACAACAAAGGATTTCAAATGAAGAAGAAGATACCTTTTAACTTCCTATGAGTCAAGACAGCACTTGTTTTGCAGCCTTCACAGTTTCAGGAATGCTTGAGTTTTGTGTGGGTTGTGTTGCTCTCCTGATGTACTTGACAACAACATCTGGACACAAAAGACAGAATCATTGCGGTATAAACTACAAAAGTACAAAATACTTAATCTATTTTGTTTTCTTGACATGATGATTAAATAGTCCAATAGAATCAGCGTTAACTGTGATAATTGAAACCTATTATATATGAGATATATACATATATATATATTAGCGCTGTCAAACGATACAATTTTTTAATCCGATTAATCACAGGGTTGCTGTGGATTAATTTCGATTAAACACAATTAAATATCATTCATTTTTAATCTATATTAATCGCGTTTCATTTTGCATGAGCAAACAGACTCAAGAAAGAAGGGAATATATAGGCACTTAACTTGTTTATTAAACACCTTTAACAATGTTAACAAAAAACAAACATTTATCCACATTAATGTGGCCCTGTTACTCCTTTCAGCCAGCTACTAAGACAAACTAACTTGTTGACATTGTCAGTACCGGATCAACTGCTCATTTGCGCATGTGCGGCAGCATGCACAACGGTATCTCTACTTGGGCTGCAGATGGGTTAATTGCATTGAAATTTTTAATCAGATTAATCATGATGATGGATTAATCCACATTAACACGTCAATTTTGACAGCCCTAATGTGTGTGTGTGTGTGTGTGTGTATATATATATATATATATGCGTGTGTGCGTATTCTGTATATATAAAAAATATCAATAAGAACCATTTTGTAAAGTACCAGTTATTAGTTTTCTGTGCTTTTTGTGGTCCACTCTTTACTGCATCACAAAGTGCATCAGTTTCTTTCTTATGTAACTGGACTGGGAGCATGAGTTGGACTCTTCACTTCTTGGCTGCGTGCACTAAACCAGAACACAGTGTCAACATAACAGATGCCCCTCAGATAATAATAGCACTTACAAAAAAGCAAGGGATTGATTTTAGATCTCCTTTCCCCTAAAAGCAGAGGCCATACATCTCTCTGCTCCAGAGTAATGACATATAAGGGTCTCTTGTCCTGACAAATATGTCACATTTTTGTCATCAATTGCATAAAAATAAAAAGTAATGTGCCTATAGATGATTACTGGCTCCAAACCCGCAAACTGGTTAAATGTTTACGTAACAAAATGTGTACTATAGCTTGTGCTGTACATTGAGCTATGCAGTGCTCTGAACTCACTTTACTTACTGTAACTGTAACTGTAACCCCCCCTGTTCAAACATTCAAACCAGGTCAGGAGGTGGATTGTGATAGACTGAGCCAGTCATGTTAACAGGGATATACTGTATGTTTTCACAAAGCCACTTCAAGATGTGATGTTAGGAAACTGATAGGGACACCAGTTTACTCTCTCAGAACACTGAAATGCAGCTGCAGTGTGATTGCTGCACTTCCCTTTAGTTATGCCCAAAAGACATTCCACTTTTCAATGTGATGTAAAATTTTGTCTGAAACTATCTGATTAAAGGTGCATCCTTAAGCTCAGTAAACATGGTGGATAGACATCCTCTGGATATATCCAGTGTCTTAGTCTGTGCCAACTCTGTGCCAAGTGGAAATACGAAGCATTGATAATGTCTTTTATCATGTTGCCATTATTTATCCAGCTGACAAGCCAGTGCCAGCAGGCTTTTTTGGGGGGACATTAAAGCTGGAATCCAGGCTAGTGGAGTCTGTTGCAAATATTCACATAGGGAGTCATGTATCATACCGAGACACTAAAATAGAACAAGTCACGAATCAAATATCAATACTGAACTCCTCTTTGTCTATTTCACGCATTGTAAAAAACATCTGTCTAAACCATATGTCATTAAGCCCCCAACACTTTCTTCAATTTCTCACAGTCTTCTGTTCAGGATGTATTCATGAAGTGTAGCGGTTCCTCATAAATTTAGGATAAACTCCAAATAATGGCATCACTTGTAATTTGAAGACACTTTTCCGCACATTACACATTAAACATTACTTGTCTTAGATTAGAACTAGAATTTTTCACATAATCCTTTACGCATATAAAATTAGTCTTTGAGACTGATTTTATATGCGTAAAGGATTATCTATACATGTCTTTGGAGTCTGAGTTGGAGACGTGGGATGGTCTGGAGCAAACAGTACAGTCTCACCTGGTTGAGCTGATGTGCTTGGTGTCTCAGTATGAGATTCAGCCGCTGACAATAAGGAAAGATGACTTTTTGCCTGATGGTATCTTCTGGGCTGTCCAATAATGAATGGGTGTGAATTGGGTGTGGAGAGTAGAACCTTGCATGATCAGGCACTTTTAAATGGTTTTTATGGCCGTTGACATGACAACGACAATGACAATGCTTTGTATATGCCTGAGTGGGACAGTGTGAGCAATCATAGCTAACATGTTATCTAGACTAATTAATAGATTTTATATCAATTATGAGTTTTAGTGGTCATATTATGACTGTTTCATTGTTAATTGTCTAGTCTGTTGGTATGATCCAGAGCAACCAGACATATAAGTTTTTGTGAGAGTGCGGTGCTGAGCAGAAGCCTGGCCAGTTTTTTTTATGTATTGTGAGTAATCTTGCAATGTGTTTTTTAAAATTGTTTTATTTGGATTTTTGTCTTTTTAGGGCAAAATATATACCTTTACACTACTGCCGATTGTGTCATGTCTTGGCTTGTCATGCCTAAGGCATTTGTTTAGCTCATTAAGTGACTTAAGAAGTAATTTCTAGTTACTAATACTTAGGTCATGTGATGGCTACTGAGCAAACTCCATCCACTGAGGAAGACCTTAATATGTGCTTAAAAGCACTGGAAAAACATCTCCAATAATTGCCCTCTTTTTAACTGCGTTTAAATGTGTCTGTCTTCTTAGAAGTCTCCTTCTTTAACTGTGTGACCACGGTCAGTAACCATAGTCAGTTAAATTTGGCTCCATACAGGCTCTCTTGATTAGATAATGGCAACAGTCCACACAGTGGAAAGACTTATGCTTCATTTTATATTTGTTTGTTATGTTTGAAGAATCATAAGAAGAATCATAAGGATAGGTTTGTGAACTGTGTTCATGGCATTGCACAAAAGTGCATGTGTGTGTATATGTATGTGGGGGTTTTTTCTGAGAAAGGAGGTACATGTATTTGCATGTGACCTTCATTGACTGTGTGTGAAGGACAAAGAGCGGGAACAGGTGGCTCCAACACAGGACTCTTGGTGATGAATGACAGCAGGCAGGAGTCACAACCTCAAGTCATTATTATTATCACCAAAATCTCCCTCATCAGAGAGAGAGGTATCTATACGCGTGCGAGCATGTGTAGAATGTGGTAGGTTTGAGTGATCTGGTTAATTCTACTCCTGAATACAGTTTAAATGCCTAATCAGTACTTTCTGACTATATACATTATGTTAATATTCACTTGACTTACACTTGCAATGTGTTATTGCAACATAGAGAGAGAAAGAGAGAGGGAGCTCTCTGATAAGATAAGATAAGATAAGATAAGATATTCCTTTGTCCCACAACAGGGAAATTTGCAATGTTACAGCAGCAAAGATAGACAGATAAATAGTGGGAAAATTTGAGTAAACAAGTATAAAAAAGTGCTAGCAATTCAACTCGGGTATCAGTATCAACGATTTAACTAGAGTAGAAGCACTAACACTTAACTATAATAAAAGTAATGGCAAATTAACCATAGAAATATACAAGTATACAGTATTAACAGTGCAACTCTGTACACCATATACACTATAAAAAAATGAAATGCAATGCAATGAAATGAAACTATTGCACAGAATAAAGTATTGACCACAATGAGATATTGCACAGAATAAGAATATGGCTCAGAAATTAAATATCGTACAGTGATGATCTAAAAAATGGCATAGTGACCTAATCAGGTGTGTGGTCTACAGGGAGCAGTGCTGGTTATAGAGTCTGACAACTGCAGGAAGGAAAGACCTGCGATATCGCTCCTTCACACACTGACAGAGACAGACAGAGGGGTCGAAAGAGGGAGAGAGAAGCGAGCGTGCTATTGAGGGAGAGGGAGTGTTAGGTGATGCATGTCTCTCTAGAAAGACAGTCTCAATAATATTGTATAGCACAGGGTGCACTACTGTTCTCTACTCTTGTCACCTGAGCTTGACTGTTTAATTCCTCTCAGATTATGACCAAATTTCTCTTTGTGAATGTGATGAAACAAAGTTTCAAAATTGGTCAGGATCTTAAAAATCCTGTAGTCTGAGCCATTATGTACATATAAAATTGTTTCTTGTTATTAGATATCAAAGTTTAGTTAGGCTATATGTTGTCTAGTAATGCAAGCAACAATCAAGCAGTGGTGACAAAGAGGTTAGGCTGTATAGTGAAGCACCACAAGGAAACCAGTTCTATAGGAGAAAGGAAAAATAGAGCATGTTCATCTGCCCTTATGCCCCCTTCATGTCCTATGTCTTTATCCTATAGAACTGGGACATAGTGACACACATCTAAAGGCTTCATACTGTTCCGAGATTTAAGGTGAGGACATATAGAACACAAGAAGTAGGTGATTTATATTTTATTTTATGATTAAATTATGACAATGTGGATATGTTAAAAAAATTGATATGTCATTTGTAGTTACAATAGATGTATTAGCGTTACAGGGTTATTGCACAGGAATCATTTTTTGACACTAAATGACTGATTTAACTTTTCAGAGTGGCGTGTGGAAAGAAACTGTTCTTGTGTTTGACACTGTTCATGTGTCTGCACTGATGGTGTGCCAGATAGCATCTGGGTGCCCTTCTCATCAGCAATAGGGTAAACATCAAGGAAATCAAAAATAGTTGACAATGTGAGAGTAAAAGCAAATATTGAGAAAATGAAAAATAGGATTAATGATTTAACTTGTGCTTATACTTAACATTTACAGAAAAAACAGGAAGCAAGGATTCATCATTTTGTCTGCATTTTTCTATGGCATTGGCATTTATTTCGGTTTTAATAGAATGACCATCATAGATATCATGAGATGAGATTTCTAAAAATAAAAAATCTTGAAAAATCACATCAACTTTATTTACTTTGCAAGTACTGTGTGGCTGTTTGTGGAGCTATGTGTTTCACACATGAACACACACGGCTCCACAAACACAATACATTTATTTGAGTTTAACATAGCCTGCCTTGAGTTTGTTTTTTGTTTTCTTTTTTTCCACACATATTGTGTTGTTTCAGCAGTTCTGTCATTATGAACCTGTGTTTGGAGGATGAAAGGTGTTGGATGAGTAGATGGCCTGCATTTCCAGCAGAATGAGCTGTTCGACTTTTAGCAGGCTCCTGTGCTGCTGTGCTGTCAGCCGGGCCCCAGCCTCCATCTGGAGCACTACTAGAGGTGTGAACATTGTCTTCAGCAGTCTCCTTCACTGTCCTTCACCACTGTACACCACTTTGTTACATTTGCAGTTTAATTTACAAATATGTAGCTGCTATGGCAGGTTGTAAAGAAAATTGTACTTTTTTCCACTGGTGAAGAAAGTCAAAACAAAATTAGGCCAGCAATGACCAAGAACTAAATGAAAAAGATCAGCAATGACTTGCAACATGGTATGCCACAGTAATACAGTAAAATAGGCTGCTTATATGGTCAGGAATGGCAGGTAATGGCATGAAAATAAATAATACCTAAGGTTATTAAGAACCTGAATCTACTGCCAGAGTCAGTAGTGACCAGAGCTAAAATAAAAAGAGGAAGTCAGCAGGGATAGATAACAGTTCCCCAGAAGAAGGCATGGTCCCCACGGTTCCAGATGCCCAGCACCACAGTGTCACTGCTGTCCAGCACCGCAGACCACCAACCAGGTCATCCATCAGCCGTGTCCACCAATCCCCAACCAAATCAAACCATTCATTCTTTCAAACCAAATACTCCATGTTGTTATGGCTGAACCACTCAATCAACTGGAAATCTTATTGTTTATCATTTTAGACCTCAAAATTTAGCCCAGAACCGTCAGAAGGTCTGTGGGGACTGAGGGGCCGGATGACAGCAATATTTTCACCCCACCCCTAGATTTTAAGTGAAAATAAGTACTAATAAGATCATACTGTGCCCAGTAGAAATGTGATTAAAATTGTCAAAATCAAGAAATGAATTATCTCTCTCCCTCTCTCTTTCCCCTCTTGAAGCTGTTGATAGCTTATTTTTCTTTTTTGATTGATTTACAATATCACCTTCAAAGCGCTGATCGACATGGCTCAAGCTAAAAAGAATTAAATGCAACAATATACAGCAAGATGAAATACAAGCTTCAACTAAGACATTCATCTTAAAACTATATTATTCCCAACAGTGTATTCAATTATTGATCAATTTATTAAGCGAGGATCACATTTAATTGCTGAGAAGCTGCGGACTAGATATTATAGACAGTATTATGCATTTCTTTTCTCTTAAGTTTTTTTTTTTAGGACGGAATGTAAAACTTACTGTCTTTGTTCTGTTTACAAGGTCAGCAGTTAAACTGCCCCCTGTGTTTATTTTGTGTAATGAACAAAGTATATAGTGGGCAGATAACAAAACACAGAGATCGTACTCAGTGTTACAATAGCCCTGACACTCAAAACCCTTAAAAAACCCCACTAACATCTGGCTTTTGTTTTAAATGGGAAAGTGTATAATCAGCATTCATTCCCAGGTTAAATGATTCTGCAGTGCTCATGGGTATTTATTGGCATGGGTATTTATAAGAATGTCTCACATTCTTCCACCTGTACATTTTTGGGGCAAATAAAGGCACAGCAGTCAGAGTGTTTTGCTTCCTGCTTAGTTGCTTGTTTGAAATGTTTTGTATGATCAAATACAAATACAAGTGAGTTGTGAAGCTACACATAGGAGATTGGATACAAAACGCAGTCTCTCAATGCTTTTGGCAAATCTGATCGGAGTGCCATCTTTCTTGAGGTATAAACTGGAAATAGGACGTTCCAGTTCAGCAGGAAGTCATGTGTTGGACTGACCACTCAGGGGCTGCTGTGCAGGGGCACCACTCTGCAGGATGCTCTGTGTGATGCAGATTGTGATATGCAGCTCTGATAATGACGATGTGTTTTACGGACTCTGCTGCGGGACTTAAAAATAAAAAGTGATCTACTCCAGGATGGTTACTTTGGACGTCTCTCTGACTTAAATGCTTTTGGTAACGTTTCTAGTAAGAAACGTTATGTGCACGTACTGATCTTTAATTTGTCATTTATTACTAAGATTCTTTCAGGTCTCGGCAGAAAATACAATAATACAATTATTTCTCTCATTGCTATTGTGGTTGATATTCTATCGCTGAAACCGTGTCATTTGCATGATGGTTGAATCATTGTCTTTGAGTTGTGTAGTTATCTGAGTTGTTATGTCATTTGTGTTATTTTGTGTTAACTGTTTCACTAAAAAATTTAGATTTTAGAGGGCCCCAATGATGCCGTTCTTCTTTGGATTTCCAACAGACTATGTGCATTGCTGCCACCACCGTCCAGTAAGCCAACCCATTCTCATTCAAAGGTCATCAAATGTTTTCAAAACACTGTGAGCATCAGGTCAATCGGAGAACCGAGGACCTGCCATGCAATACTATTCTCGTCACTGTTAATTCCCCTGTCATCAGGTTTTCTTTTAATGATATCCTCATTTTGTCAATGCTAAAACATTCTTGATAATTTAACAATACAAGAGTTAATATTATGGCCATCCATTCGTTATAATTGTTTCTCCTTCAATTCTGAAAACATAAATTTTTTTTTGTGTTAGTTTTGGATAGTGGAAAGCACCATTACCCATGATCCTTAGCCAAATAAAATGTACATTTTGCTCATGCACACTAGAAATGCAATCAAAATGCATGTGTGCAATGTGGAAACTATCTTAAAATATTGCATTTTCCACTGAAAATAAAAACAAATCTCTGCCTTTTTTGTTGTTGACACAGAAAATAAAAATCATGACATAGAAAAGACAAAGAAGACTAGGCTAAAAAAACACCATCCCACATTTTTAGTGTCATTATTGTAAAACAATATGTTTTGCACTATGGATGAACATAATGTAGGTATTACACATTTTAATGTGATCCTGGGTGGTCAGAAACTACTGCTACTGACAGTGTTGCAGTCAGGTATCCCCTGTATCTCTTTCACCCTTCATTAAAAAAGTTCACTTTTTACAGAAAGCTCACAAGCCTGGCAAAAAGGGACAATTCAGCAGTGCCTTGACACTGGCAGGGACATGCTATGTTAACAAGAAAACGTCACTGGGCACCTTTAAGATTTAAGATTGGTTTCTTTCAAATCAACACATTTCCAGTGTAATCATTTATATATATTAATCACAGTACCATAAGTATATACTCATCCTTCTGATTATTTTAAACAAACAAAAATGTAGAATGTAAGCTTTTAAATGAGTCCTTAAATCAGGACCATGCCCTTCCCGTCATTGTTTTGGATACTCAGGTATTAGAGAAACACAAGCCCAATAGGAGGAGGTTGTTCCGGGTGTCCATCTTGATCTATTTCAGCCTCTAACAGCCTGTCTATGCTGGGCATGTCTCATTTTTCCGTTGTCTGCATCACATTAATCTGACAAACAGGTAGACTTCAACTTTGATCAATACAACTGTCTTTAAGTCTATTTTCTCACAACTCGTGGTAACTACATTGATGTGTATTGGGCTGTGAGGGCTGTCAAAACACTTGAGTACACATCGTTACTGGGCCTGAACTAATCCAATGTAAACACTGATGGAGGCCTGCATAGCCTTTCAGATAAGCCAGTTTGATTCTGACAGGATGCAGGTCTGTAAGTGTTCTACAGATGTAGATGTTGCATCATTTTTTTGTTACAGACCACTGCTAGCCTTCTTTCTTTCTCATTTTGGTCTTATCTACCGTGTCTTTACTGCCTATCCAAGAAAACCCAGGATTGCAGAGCCTTTAGCTGCCTTCCTCTTCTGAGAAGTTGTTGAGAATAAAGAGTTACAGTAGTACTGCACAGTGTCAGATATAAACCATATACATTTATATATGTATTATATATATTTTTTATATTTAGAGTGCCGTCCTAGTCCTTTTGGTTTGAGTTCAGCTTTTAGTCACTGATGAAACAGCTTACAGGAGTGAGGTTTACTCCCTTGTGGACTGGTGTTATGCAAACTAATTGGAATTAAATATTTCCAAAACACAGGAGCTAATGGTGGATTTTGCAGGAGCTGTGGGGAGCACTTTCCCTTGGTCATCAACATCAGTGACATTTAACAAGCGGACAGCTATGGAAATACTGGGAATGACAATCTCCCCCACCTTGAAATGGGGGGGAACACCACTACTTTCTGTAGAGAGTACAACTGAAAAAGTGTGGTATATCCAAGGATGGTATAGTGCAGTTTCATAGAGCAGCAATGGAGAGCATCCCAACTTTGTCAATAATTGAAGATACTGTAACTGCAGAGTTTCAAGAGTGGGACCACACCTCAACCGTACCTCTACCCACCTAACCCTCTTTTCTTCTTTGCTCTCGTACACCATGCAAGCACCGAGATCAAGCAACATCATCTCAAGCACACCTAGAAAGTTACTAAATTATTACTTCTTCACATTATTCGTTCAAACACATTTCAAAATGGACTTCATCTCACTTTCCTTATCAGACAATAAACTAATGGGAAGAAATCAGGACAACCGCGTCCAAAGTTTCCATCAGTCCACACCAGCAAAAGGAACTGTAAAAGGAACAGTTCACCCAGCTCAAAGTCAGCAGAAAGGACACCAGCAAAAGCGAAGATGGAGGTCATCAGCCGATACAAAGAACACCAGAGCCAGAGGAACTACCTCTTATCAATATTCAACACAGTTATTTACTCCTCACCTTTGGCTGTAAAAGCAGCCCCAAGCTCTTTGACACCCTGTCAGAAACCATCATCTTTTCCCCTCCCTCATCACCATGAGCTTTCAGTCTTGCCACCCTGACTTCAGTTTTCTTCAAACTGTGGGTTCCACTGTCCGCCTCTTCTGTAACATCATTCTTAAAATCCATCTCATTGGAGAGTTCAAACCATGCCGAACTCTGTCATTGGCTAAAACCTTCCTGCCAACTGGAAAGGGATCACCTTGTTCTAAGACAAACAACGAACTCATCCACAGATCCATTGATCTGTACACCGATGCCACTCTCTGTTGGTTTTGGGGGTTTCTGATGATTCGCACCAGAATGACCCACGCACCTTGCAAACTTTCCTATTAATACCCACCTAACCCTCTCCTCTTCTTTGCTCTTGTATATCAGCTGGTGGTATGGATAGTAGCAGATATTTCTGTATTGGTTTTCTGAAGGCAGCAGGGTGAACAGGCTGTGCCTGGGGTGGGTATTTCTTGGGCTCCGTGCAGGCACCTCACCTCACCACTATCACTGGTGCTCAGTAGATAGATACCAATGATGTTCTTGGTGGTTTTAATCACCTGTTGCATAGCCTTCTTGTCCTGGGTTGTACACATCCCATGCCAACTTTTGATGTTTTCAACCAGGATGCTTTCTGTTACTTCTCTTTTTGAACTTTTTTTTCTAAAATCAACAATCAGCTCCTTGGTTTTGCTGACATTGAGCTAATAAATTGTACTAACTCTGTGAACCACTCTGTAAGATTGTTGATTTCCTCCCGACATGAATTTTCATCATTGTTTGACATCCAGCCAATGATGGTGGTGGTGTCATCCGACCTCACCATTAAACAGTTCAGGAGACAAATAAATAATGAAGCAAATAAACCCAATACATAGACACAATGTTACTTCTGTCCATTTAATGGAAGTATTGTTGAGGTAATAGTACATAGGCGACTATTGTAAGACAAGGGAAGAGTGCAAAGTTTTTATAGTATTGCACACACCTGACACTGTATCTACCATACATATGCCTTTTACACCAATACACTGGTGAGGCTATAACTTCAAGACAATCAGTGATTACTTAATTAATGAGTTGATAAATTGATTATTTAAAATCATTTCATCTGTGTTCATCCAGCATTCTGTACATGGGATATGCAGAAAAAATAAGAACAGTTTGCATCACTACAGTATTTACACATGATTGCAGTAACAGTGATCCACATTTACTATCTTTAAGATACATGACACCGTACATTGATAAATTGTTATTCTCTACCTCTGCATAGTACTTTCAGTTCACATTGCAATACTTCACACTGTTATTACAACTCCATATATATATAAATTAAGAATATAACTGAGTTTGTAGTTCCCACATTTACAGTCAGTTTGTAATAAGATTCACTGGTTCCCAGCCAAAAATCACTGCTGACACCAACACACAAGCACATTGTCAGCCAAAAACCAAAATTACTGGTTGTGTTTAGGTGAGAAATGTAATTTAATAAAGTGTTCTTGAATAACACTTTGTTTCTGCAGTGAAGACAATAATTGTACATCTTTAGCAACTTACTCTTTTATTCCACTGTTTTTGAACCAGAAATATACTCACTATGATACAGACTGTACCAAGATCATGTATAATGGTTTCATGTAACATCACACTCACTGACATTTGTCCAGCTGCAACACAGGCAATAGACAAAAAGAGAAATTGTGCATATTCATTCTACTGTTCTGGCCACCTCTGTAATTATGATGCTTTGCCAAGGGTCAAACCAGTACTGTTAATAACACACTGCTGGTTGGTTGATCCTTACTGGTTCATTTAAAGTATGAAGAATTTATACTCGAAAGGTATGTGAGCTGTATGGCGTTAACAGCATAAAGTCACAACTGAATCTGAACAATCACTTCACTTAAATAAGCTAACATACTAACATCATTGAGTGTACAGTAGTTCATAAATATTAAATGTGGTATGTGGTTTAAAAACTAACAGTCTGACATTTTGGGAAATACACGTTTCACCTATAGTGGCACATGATGTTATCAGTTTCACAATGTGCTGAGTGTAGTTTGGCACTAAGACTTTGGACGTTGGGAACAGTTAAGATGTATTAAAAATGGAATAAATATCCTTGTTACAACTCCATAGATGTCTTACTTACACATATCTTGATAGATTGCAAACAAGTCAGCAGTTGTGTCACTTAGGCTTTTTCACAGTTCAAAAACTGAAAAACTTTTCAAATTGTGCACAGTCACTGTGCCTGGTCAAGGAACAGCACCAGTGCTACACTATGTGCTAAGATAGACTGAAAGCATGCAGGGAGTTATCACTACTTTTATTTATATGATTACAGTGAGAAATATGCTGTCTTCACCTTCACCTGTTTTTATGTATAGATCAGCAAAACCAATGAGTTTGTGGTGGACTACAATGCTTCAAATATGGATGTTGCTGCAAAGAAGCTACAAACATCTTAAATCTTGCAGCAAAGAAAATCTACAACCCCCATTCCAAAAAAGGGACACTATGTAAAACATAGAATAAAATATAAAAAATGATTTGCTAATCCTTTTGACATATACTCTGTTGACAATGACAATATATTTAATGTTTTACCTCATCAACTTCATTGGTTATTGTAAATTTAAACTCTGAATTTTAGGCCAGCCATATGTTGGGACAGGGGCAACAAAAGACTGGGGAAGTTGTGGAATGCTCAAAAACACTAAAAGGCTCAGTCATTCACAAGCAAGGATGAGGTGAGGCTCACCACTTTGAAACACACAGTTGTATAAAGTTGTAATGTGTTGTTCTTCTGCCTATGGTCATGCTTCCTGTTCATGCATTCAGCTTATATCCATGTTTGGTTTTCCCTATGTCTCACCTCTTTTCTCGGACTTGGCCCTTCCTACCCCTGTGTGTTCCCTGCCCTTGATTACTGGCTCCACCCTAATGTGCTGCACCTGTGTCTTGTTCATCCAGCCCTTGTGTGTATTTAGTCCCTGTCTCTCTGTCTCCGCTCCTGTCCCTGGTGCCCCTGCCTCTCATTTTGCCTCTGCCTTGTCCCTGTTGGAATTGTTTGCCTGTTTTGGATTGGCCACCTGTGTACCAAACCCTTTTTGCTACAGTAAAGCTTTTTTGGCTTTGAACTACGTTGTGTGTGTCATGCAATTGAGTCCACCTGTTCTGAGTTGTTACAAAAGAATATTACAACTTAGGCTCAGGAACACTTCGTAAAACTGTTGGTAAACAAAACACTTTTTGGGATCAGGGCTGCATACGATCACCCAGTTTCAAGGTGGGCACCCAAGATTAATGTCACAAATTCAGTATCTGACTAAATGTGAAAGATGGTCACAATCTCCCCTTCTGTTCCTGAGTTATGGCATTGAAAAATGGCCAGAATTATTATTATTATGATTATTATGATGTCCCAGTGAAGTTGACGTTTGACCTTTTGGACGTAAAACGTCATCACTTCATCATTTTATTCTATGAGATTTTACTAAAAATTTTGACATAATCACCATGATAATTTGTATGAATTGTATGAATTATGGCCAACATGTTTGTGAGGCCACAGTAACCTTGACCTTTGACAAACCAAATTCTAATCAGCTCATCCTTGAGTCCAAGTAGACTCAAGGCATTCCTGAGATATCATGTTCACGAGACTTACAGAAAACCCCAAAAAATAATGCCAAAAATGAAAAATGTCTATGCTAAAAAAAAAATGAAAAAAAAACAACTTTTTTTTTTTTTTCTTCAATGAGGTTTTGCAGGCGATGGGAGGAGGTCCAGATAAAAGTTATGTTAGTTTGTAGTGTCTATGAAAAACACCACATCGCTACTGAAAAAAAAATCTGCATCCTGAAAAGTGTTGCTGTTTTGGCTATGAGCAGTTCCTGTTCACACTATACAGACCTGGATTACTTTTGATAGAGTACAATTATGATGTATTGATTATGAGGTTAGGAGTTCCTTGTTGTATGATTTCTTAACTGATTTATGGACATCTATGCTTAATGGACATTGTACCCAGAAGCTACCGTATAGGGTGAATTCTGCTGATTCTAGCAAGTTATGTATGATATCTGTGAGTTTATATTTGACTGAATTATGATGGGAAAAAAGTGTGTAATGCTTGTGGTAAATTGTGTCATTTGGATGACAGGTCAGGGGACGGAAGGAGAGGGAGGCAAATATTACTGCAAAAAATCTGAGACATTATCTGCGCATATCTGAATAGTGTATCTGTTTAAACTAC
Organism: Holacanthus passer; assembly: GCA_025331565.1. Lineage (NCBI taxonomy): Eukaryota > Metazoa > Chordata > Actinopteri > Pomacanthidae > Holacanthus > Holacanthus passer. Next base: position 234,420 of record JAFREQ010000210.1, on the reverse strand, counting down.
TAGAAGCTACTGCCTTGGCAATATTTCCTAAAATGTTGGATTGTTTCTGAGTAGGTCAAAGGGTCAATTATCATGAAAATGGAGTGAAGTTGGTGAGCTGGAGTGACTATGGGGCTGTCCAAACACCCACCGTATTTGCAAGTAGTCAAATGACTACTTGTGTGATGTATTTCCAGTATTTGCCACAGTGCCAAAACAGTTGTAAGACCACAAGGTTGTTCAGGAAGGAGCTCACAGAGACACGCTTGATCCCAGACATCCCAGACATCCCATTTCTCACACAAATACAAATACTCCATATGAGCTCAGGCGTTTTGTAGGAAAAACAAGTAAGCTCAACCATACAGTATTACAGTTACAATCAGATAGCAGTAAGAAATACACTTTCAGAAGCTGAGAGGAGTAATACAATTAAAAAAGCAATTAAATCAAGTTATTCAGAAGCATGCAGGTCTACTGCACTTACGAGAAACCTAACATGTTGATTCAAACAAGAATATCAGATTGTTAAAATTATTTAATAACCATCTATGGAGGTTCTGCCATAATCTTGTAATGTTTGGACACGAATAATAATATTCATGTGGAATCCAGCATGTCACATACTTAGAACTGCTGCCTAATATCACTGCTTAATAGTAGCCGACAACAACTGGGCTCATAAGGAGCAGTAGACAGTTGTGTACAGTTCTTGCAGCAGCAGTTGTCAAAAGTTCAAAGTGGTCACCCTCCCTTCCTTCTTCCACTCACTGTTTTCCTACAAATAATGAGGAATCACCACAGTATTAGATATTCAATATTAAAATCAGAACATGAGAAAATAAACAGATTGTGTAAAGTGTACGAGCACAAATTTACATACAAAAAATATTAATGATTCCAATTTATGAAACAATTGTGTTTATAATGGAAATATATAATCTGCTGCCAGTGTATCATAATGCACTGCAAGTGTTACCAGCATTTCCTTGCTATCTTTACAGCATTATCAAAAATGAAAGAGAAAAACACTCACTGACTGACAGCTTTTTCATTAAGTATCACCATGAATTTAGTTATTTTGTTTGTTTGTTTGTTTGTTTAATTTAATTAGTTATTTGTTGACAGACAGCTTGATTTGTTGACAGACAGCATGTCGTCCAATCAGATTTAAGAGTAAAGGGTCCCAGTCTGTCCATTCTGCCCACAGCCCCCAACACACACACACACACAAACTCCTCCTCCCCTTTATCACCATCACTCTATGACAGGAAAACATTAACATAAACGCATCAGTTATAAGTTTCAGTACAATGTAATGGTATAAAGAAAGTATATGGTTTGATCTCACACAATTCCACCATTTCATGCCACTGTCCAATGGAGATGACGGCCGAACGCAGAAAATAAAATAGTATGCATTGGTTTATTTGCATGTTTAAAAGAGAAAGTCTCAGCATCTTATTCATGATGGAAAATTTTTAGAAGGACTGGGCCACAAGGCTTGTAATAGCTGAAGGCATGAATGTGTTGTTGCCTAGTCAGCGTAGATGATGAATCCAGAGAAGGTGCTGTACTTGTTGTTGTTGCCTCCGTGAGCTTTGCCTCCGTCTAGTTTAATGTAGACCTCATCTCCTGGTTCCAGATGCAAAACAGCACTGTTACTGGCATAGTCATAGTTCTGGTCTGCATCTTGGGCTATGGCACTGGCACGCACCTGTAAGGAATGCACAAACGCACACAAGTATGCACAAATCATACACATTTCTTAGTCAATCAGCCTTCTGTCAGATGTATGCTCCTAGCAACATAGATTGAGAAATGGCATATGCACACAGTCAGAAAGCCTGATTGACAGCAGTATATGGCTTCACAGATCCACTAGACACCAACAAACTGTTTTCTCCTGAATGTATCACTGGAGGATAGGCCAAGTAATAACCAAAAATGGTTTCGTTTATACTCTGAGGAGCTTAAATTGGTTCAGTAAATGTCTCCCAATCTGTCCAGTAGATTTTGATATCTATGGTGTAATAGTGGTGCTGAAGGAAGGTCAGGTGATTAATACAGATATCAGATAAATTCTTGGGAGCTTCCAGGTGACCTCATGTTCAAACACACAGCATACAGCTGCAACATCCCAAGTTTGGTCCATCTGGGGACATTTGCTGTATGTCATATCCCTCTTTCTCCGAAAACCCCCCAAAAAACTCTTGTCAGTCTTGTCAGTAGTTGTCGAGGTGTCTTGCTTGTGATCAAAGTGTTGGACAGACCAACTCTGATGATTTATTGTTGATATAAAATTTTGTAAATTCACCATCTTCCACACTTAAACAATAAGACTGGCCATTTTCAAATATCAAAACTTTCACAGCTTCTCTATCTGGCAAGTATTTATAATTATATCTCAGTTTTAGGGTCACAGTTCAGTAGATATTCGCTACAGGAGAAAAACAAAAAATGTCCATAATTCTTACTGTAACAGTAAAATATCTACTGTGCAGGATTTTCCTAAAAAAAACAAACAAAAAAAAAAACAAAAAACAAAAAACAATGTATAGACTCATACAAAAGTAATCACTCTTAATCACTCATGATGAGTGAACAAAAGTTTGTGGTGGTGTATTTATCTGCACCAAACCTGCCCCCTGCAAATAACAGCACGCAAGTGGTATCAGGACTTTATAAAAAGGTAACAACCACGTGCCAGCCATGTTTGGTATTTTTTGGGTACAGTGGGGGGGAGGGGGGGGGGATATTTTTTTCTTTTCATTATTTTCATTTATTTCACTTTTCATTAGTTTAATGAACAAACTATGGCTCTGTCTTTCTTGAATAAAAAAAAGTCTGTCAACACTGCTACAATTGGCTGCAACCTACTAATGTAAAATGTAATTTAAAGTAAATCAAAATAAATGTTCTCTCAAATGTTCTCTCAAATAAAAAATAAATAAAATAATTTTTAAGATGCAGCATTTAGAAAATGACCTGCACTTGAATTGTACTGTACTTTATTCAAATTAGCAGCTTTCAGCTTCACATCAGGACTGAGCAAAATAAATATTCTCTCAAATAAATAAAAAATACACTAAATCTATCACTATCCATTAAGGTGCAGCATTTTTGCAACATTCCCAGTTTCTTCTGAGATTCATTATATTTGGTTTTATACAGGTTTTTGTTTTGGGGGTTTTTTTTAAGAAAAAAAAGGCAGAGCTGTCTCCCACTGTGAAGAACACACTCTCACTAGGGACAGCCGTAGCAGATACAGCCAGGCAGCACTACATATATAGATATACATATACAGGCTCACTGGTACTCAACCACACAAGTGTCTTGGAATCCAGTGAAGTGAATGTATGAGGTAACCTGTTCCTTCACCAGCTGCAAAGAAGGCTTGTTTCTCTCCTCACTCTTTAAGAGCTCACCAAACAGCTGGACCATGGCTCACTTCTTGATAGGAGGAGATGCTCTGAATGCCTCTGGGAATAAGCATAATGTAAAATAAACTCAATACCTGTTCTTCAATTGCCACAGTCTCTGTGGTGAGACTGTAGATCCTTTCATCATAGGCATTTTCCACAACTTTCACAGTTGGATGATCTTCCCTATTTTGTTCAACTGATCTCAGAAGTATGGTTTTAAGAGGGTCAGGGTCATTAAAACTGATGCTGTGCTTTCACACATCAGTTTTGTGAGAGGTTTTAGGGGTGAACAACCTCAATACTGATGAGTTTATTCTGTTGAGAGTCCAGATGGACAATGCTGTTCCTGACTGAGAGAGAGAGAGAGAGAGATCTGTCAGTGCTGATTGATTATTGATTAACATTTTTATCCAGTTTTAGGCCTAATTTTATACTACTCAGATCCTTGTTGTTTCATTGTAATATTATCTAGTGTTAACAACATAAAAGATTTTAGTCATGGGACGCTTGGATTTTAAGTCACGTTTTCAATGGTTGAGATAACCTGCAGCAGATTCACTGCTAACATAACCCTGTTTATTTTTAGCATGGGCGCTAGCTACCTTACTGCAGAATGGTCCAATTGATCAAGACACCACCAACTAGTAAGCAAGTGAAGGAAAATCAAAATCCTGCTGCCAGATTCTATAACAGGAATCACACCCCTCAGAGGAAATCATGTCAGGCTAAACTTACCAAAGCCAATACATCCGCAATGGGCCTGGCCCTCGGCCTTCATTGGTAAGTTTCTCCTCTTTTCTGGTTTGGAAATCTACCATGTCGCTGCTGTGGGCTCCTGTTTTCTCCCAGCTCCTCCAATTGATACAGTGGACCATGATATCTTAATCAGCCCTCTGAAGAACTATGTTGACAGCAGTGTTCTCAAATGGTTAATTCTTATCTGACAAACAGGACTCTGTGAGTCTTGAGAGATGCCTCCTCCTCTTGTGCTCCTATTTTTTGCAGGGTCTCTCAGGGGTCTGTTTTGGGTCCCCTCCTTTTTTACCAAACTACATCTGGCGCCGTGCTGCCTGCAGCAGCTCCAGGTGTCTGTGTCATATTTGTTTACTTTTCATCACTTTGCCACTTTATTTTCTTTTTAAACTTTAGAGTAAGTGTTAGTGTTTGGAGAGGCAGTGGTTGGTTCTTTGTAACTTTCTGGCAGCTTTTTATGTTACTTTGTACACCATCTGTAACTGAGAGTCACACAGATCGGAGTGAGCCCATTGTTTACACACGGGAATGGCTGATTGTCCTGAGTAAACGCAGGGTACTGCCCAGCAAGAGGCCTGCAATCCTGGAGGCGCGGCGGAGGAGACACCAGGGCTGTGAGGAGGTGGACACTCTGCAGGACTGCTTTGAGTCTACAGACAGGAATGTGCTGTTAGAGCCATACAGGGAGGACATCATCAACAGACTGCATCACAGAATACATTGAATTCTGTGGGCACCCAACCCTGCCAGCCTGGACTGAACGCCGCTTCCCTAACAACAAACCATAGATTACCAGGGACCTGAAAGCCCTTCTGAACAAGAAGAAAAGGGCTTTCAAGTCTGGAAACAGGGAAGAATGAATCAACCCAACTCAAACCCACAAAGTCCGTGAGAAACTTGGGTGTCATGATTGATGACCAACTAACCTTTCAAGGCTCATATGGCCTCTGTTGCTCGATCATGTCGATTCACTCTGTTCAACATCAGGAAGATCAGACCCTTCCTGTCTGAACATGCAGCACAACTCCTGGCACAGGCTCTCATAATATCATGCATCAACTATTGCAACTCCTTACTGGCAGGCCTCCCTGCATGCACGGTCAAACCTCTGCAGATGATCCAGAATGCAGCAGCACATCTGGTATTCAACCAGCCAAAAACAGCACATCACACCGCTGTTCAGATTGCTCCACTGGCTTCCAGTTGCTGCTCGCATCAAATTCAAAACTCTTACACTTGCCTACAAAACTACAACAAAAATGGCTCCTTCCTACCTGAACTCCCTCATTCGGGTCTACACTCCCTCCCACTCACTACGATCGGCCAACGATAGGCACCTGATACAACCACCTCAAAAGGGCCCGAGCTCGACAGCCAGACTCTTCTCCTCTGTGGTTCCCCGGTGGTGGAACGAGTTACCAAAGTCTGTTCGATCTGCAGAGTCCCTCTCAGAATAAGTCCGTTAAATGAAATTGTAAAATTGTAGAATGAGGAGGGTACAACATGATCTGAGGGTGAAGCTGAAGGAGTGCAAAGACTTCTACAGGAGGAAGCTGGAGGCCAAACTCCAGAACAACACAAGGGATGTGTGGACTGGAATGAAGGAGATCACTGGGTTTAAGGTGAGAGACTGGCAGTGAAATAGCGGCATGGAGAGGGCAAATGAACTGAACTGTTTCTTCAACAGGTCTACCCCACACCCAATGCCTCCACACACCCCAACTGCCCCCAATGCATTCACACACCCCACCCCACCCCCCCACCCATCTACCCCCTCTGGTAAACACCATGGACTCCTACCCCCCACCTTCAATGAGCACCCTCCCCCAGCTGATTGTGACAACTGGCCAGGTTAAGAGACAGCTGGACAGACTCCACCAAGGCAAGGCTGGAGGCCCTGATGGTATCAGCCCCAGGGTTCTGAGGACCTGTGCAGCTCAGCTATCTCCTATCCTGTGTCATCTATACAACATCAGCCTGAGTCAGGAGAAGGTTCCAGAGCTGTGGAAGATGTCCTGCCTGGTTCCAGTCCCCAAGAGATCGACTCGATCTGGACTTAATGACTACCAACCAGTAGCATGCTGCCTAATTAGTTTTTTTAAAAAACAAAAACTAGTTAGGACCACATGACAACTGTGGTAGCTGTTCAGGGTCAATAAACATGGCTAAATTTCTGTTTGTGTACATTTGGAAGACATTGTCATAACAGTTCAGCCTTTTGTATCATCCTACTGGCTGTGGCTTGTGTGGCCACTGGTCACTGAAGTCATGATGTAATTGCCCATCACATGACATTGCATATCATCACTTAAGGTGAGTGATTATGATATCAGGATACTATACAAGGCTTGAAATCTGTTGTAAATAAACAAAATTATAGCACTGACTTAGTTCAATTGTAATCTGTTTTCAGCTGTGATTAATCTGATTAAAAACTGATTAATCAATGTTTTCTCCTGACAAGATATTCAACAGGCTATACAGTTCATTTATCAGTATAACTCATTCCTCTTAATGTTGTACCTATGAAAACCCTATCTTGGACCAGAACAACTATGCTATATTTCAGCTACAGGTTACTGATGTTTAGGGAATATCATCGACTTGTCATGCTCCTTTATGCAACTGCAATATGGTGATTACTGAAATTCATGACATATCATTTGTTATGCACAAATAATAATAATAATTTGGAGTAAACACAGAGTTTGGCTTGTCTGCAGTGAACTTTGCCTTTGAGGTGACTATTACATTGCTGTTGTCTTGCTGAAACATGTAATACAGTCATATACAGTTTGTCATTCCATCAAAAGTGAGAGGCAGGCGCAAAAATCATTTCTCTAACCCAGGTGCATGATTTGATGGAACACCGGAAAATGTTTTATTGAGAGTTGTTGGAGCTACAGGAGCATAGCTATAATAACTATTTGATGACAATAAGTGAGGCAAACAACACTTATGGAGACTGGATGAATTCACTAAAAAAATAAGTGGATTGTATGAAAGCCCCCACTACAGCTAAAAATATGTGGATGAGCTAATGGCCAAGGATAAATTTGGATTACTGTGCCGACAGTAATTCCCTAGTCCAGTGGTGGCAGCAGTGTACCTCTAAGAGGGTTCACCTACCACCATCAAACCATAGAAGAAGCGAGTGTGTACGCTTAGAGTAAAAGCCTGTTAGTAGCTTGTGGCTACTGTGTGTCCCAAAAGTCATTAACCCACCCCAAGTGTGGCTAAATTTTGTCCACTTGTCCCAGATAATTTTGCTCCCCTCAGACCTTCAGTGCTGTCCTATTAGCTTAGCTACCTAACTAGTTAGAAGCTGCAACAGTAGAGGCTATCCCCTACATGGTCTGACCATCCCTCCACTGGTCCCCATCAAAACAGATTCCCACCTAACCAGTTGGGCAACCCTAAGACCTAAGGACAAGATAAAGAATTGATGTAAATTTCAGGACATATACCCATGGGACAGGCAATCCCAAAGACCACCTCATCAGGACTCTTCCAAGAAGGATGCAAAAGAAGAGTGTGACAGACAAACCTCTCAGCGGGAGACCAACAACATTGGAGGGAAGTCTAAAACATCTGGTCCAGAAAATCTTAAAACTATTAAGCATCTCCTCAACGACATGTACAAGGGGGAAATCAAAAAGCCTGACCTCATCTCAACAACCTCAGCAGCCCACTCCTCAAGACAACTCCTGCAACCAGCCCAATGAGGTGGTTGAATAGATTTATCTGGCTCCCAGTGGACCTGAATCCATTCCATCATAGGCTCAGGCCCCAATCAGACCAGGGAAGTAAGAAATCAGTCCCTCCTAGTGCAGTCTTAGTGGTACAACTATATTTCAAAAAAGGACAGGGGTGAAGTTCTTCCTGTTCATTAGACTTGAGGAAGCTCACCTTGATGTCATCATTGCTGTTCAATAAGTTGCAAACAGTCACCAGGATCTGAAACTCCAGGCCTGCTTCCTTGATGTTCAATCATATGCTCCCACAGGTACAATGTTGACAGCGATGCTGGTGGTGCAGTTTACTATTGTACCACTGAAACTTGTTCACCCAAATGTGTCACCTCTTAATGGCATTCCTCAACTCATTCAAATCATTGATCAATTTTAAACATTTAAAGATCTGGGCACAGGTCCACCAGCCTCTGTTCCTGAAACACTGTAGCTCAGTGCTATGTCCTTGGCACCAAGAAGACTGAAACCCTGGCTCAAGGTTCTTCACCAAACCAACTACTAATGACGGAGGTTGTTAAAGCCACCAATTCAAAGATCAACACTACACTAACACTCTTGTGGCCCCCAAAATATCTTCTGGCCTAATGAGACACTTTCTTCTGTGTGTTGAACACCACCACTGCAGACAAATACTGCCTGCAGGTAGTAAATGGCATCAAACATGAGGGTGCTAACACTGACAATGTGATCTTGGTTATTTGGGCCAACAGATCAGCCAAAAGGTATATGAGTCACTATCACATCCCTACCTTCAGCTTGTGAAGACATCTTCTTTAGATCCTTTAGATCCCACACCCAGGAGAGGTTGACATCTAATGGCATCTGCGCTGGTTGCAATGGAACCAATAACCAATTAATGTACTGTAGTCTCTGACTGGAACCCGGGATGAATTCACCGCTCCTGATCCTGAGAACATGAGATTGGGAAAAACAATCGCTGAGGTGGCCAACGAAAATTACATGGTGGTGCGACCAATACCAAAAAAGTGTCCATATGTTTGAACATCAAACCTGGTCAACACTGCATCCACTGACAGGCATTCTTCCAAATGTCTGTCCTCTTAGGACTCTCCATAGAGGCCCGCTATTGAAATTGTGTTCTAGATCAACTTACCTGTTCAGATCCAGAATTACTGCAATCTTTCCTTCCCTGACACACAACAGCAATTCTGTTTGTTAAATAACCTTACAGAAGACAAACAAATGGTCCTCCAGACCGCCAAACTATACGCCATTTCAGGAGGACATCTAAGTTCTTGGGGACACTGAACAAACCAAAAGCCAAGCCAGGCCCATGCTTTGCAGCCCAGGTAGAACAAGCAGTGAGGAGGAACACAATAAACTCTGTAATACTCTTCTCAAATACCAAGTCTTTTGCCAAAGATTGTCTTGGCTGTATTTACCACCACTCATTCGGTGCATTTGCACTCATCCCAATGCACCCCTAACCACATGCAACAAAACAAAATCCCATTGGCATCTTATGAACCTGTGCAGGACATCACAGGCAACTTGCTGGAAAAGGGAATCATCTGGCCTTGCAACAGCACCTACTAAGCACCATTGTGGCTGGAGCTAAAGCCAAATGGCAAGTGGCGACTTACCATCAAGTACCGCAGGCAAAACCAACAATATCACTCTAGACTATCTCTTTGAGGATTTCCAATCAGGATTTACATCAGTGCTGGTGAAAGTGAGAAAAAACCTTCTTGTTGCATCAAACAGAGGACTCGTCTCTGTACTCGTCTTATTAGATCTTAGTATCGCATTCCAGACCTTTGATTATCAATTCCTGTTGCAGAGACTGGAAAATTTGATTGGCATTAAAGGAACTGCTCTAAGCTGGTTTAGGTCCTATTTATCAGACCTATCTCAGATTGTACACAGTTAATGCACACAAGTTAATGTGTTCTGCAAGGTTCTGTGCTTGGATGAATTCTATTCACGTTCACATTCACATATATATGCTTCTTTCAGGGAACATTATAAGGAAATACTCCATTAACTTTTATTGCTATGCAGATGATAACCAATTATATCTGTTGATCAACCCTCATTAAAATACTTTTAAATTCAAAAATTCGACCTTAGAGTGTTATTGGAGGACATAACAAAACTTTATTTCTGTTTTTTTTTTTTTTTTTTGTTTGTTTTTTTTTTTTTTTACAATTTTTCAATATGTAGAATGTGTTGAAATTACCAAAATAGTCACTTGCCCTATAAGGGGTTAAGCCAGATGAAACCAACCGATTAGCTAAACTTCAAGCATGCCTTAACGACATACAAACCCGGATGACCTGCAATTTTCTACTATTAAGCTCACACAAAACTGAAGTTATTATATTTGGTCCTGAGTACCTCCGATGTGCATTTTGTAAAGATATTGATACTCTTATACAAATGCGAGTTGAGTCGAAGGCAACTGGACTTGGTGTAGATTCTTGGAGACGTTTCACTTCTCATCCGAGAAGCTGACTGGCTGACTGGTACGGAGTCAGTCAGAACTGAAGAAGGCAATTGGTTGCACTCAGAGAAAAGGGGGCTGAATACTTTTGCACACCGCACTTTTCAGTGTTTTATTTGTAAAAAAAAAAAAAAATTTAAAATCATGTATAATTTTCTTTGTGCTTCACAATTGTGTGCCACTTTGTGTTGGTCTTTCACATAAAATCCAAATAAAATATATTTATGTTTGTGGTCGTAACGTGACAAAATGTGGAAAAGTTCAAGAGGTATGAATACTTTTGCAAGCCACTGTACATCAGCAGAACTAATAGTCTACCCCAGGATTGGAATAATGACACCCCTGATTAACCCTTTTGCTAACTGAAAGTATTTAGCTGTATCTGACTGGCATTTTAAGCAACTATGATATAGGTAGCTGTTGAGAGCTTAACGACTGGTAAATATCTGTTCTGTCTTCTAAAAGGTTCACATGTATACTACTATTTGTTTTGCTAATTGTGTTTTGAGGGAAACATAATGGCAACCTGGACTGTGTTTTTTCCGGTGTAGGAAGTCCCAAAAACAGGACTGTGATGCCAGAGGTATGGCGGTCACATTTCTATACCTTGCCTATATTTTACCACACATGGAGTCCCACCTATTGCTATGAGCAGATGTAGGAAAACAAATGAAATACATTGTCACTGAACATTTTACTGATGCGTTTAGGCAGGTGTGAAAAATGCTGCAAGCTAAGAACACTTTCAAAAATGGAAGCGTTAATAGTTTATTTTCATCAATTAACAAAATGCAGTGAGTGAACAGATGAGAAATCTAAATCAAATCAATATTTGGTGTGACCACCCTTTGCCTTCAAAACAGCATCGATTCTTCTAGGTACACAAGCATATAGTTTTTGAAGGAACTCGGCTGGTAAGTTGCTCTAAACATCTTGGAGAACTAACCACAGATCCTCTGTGGATGTAGGCCTCCTCAAATCCTTCTGTCTCTTTATGTTATCCCAGACAGACTTGATGATGTTGAGATCAGGGCTCTGTGGGGGCCACACCATCACTTCCAGGACTTCTTGTTCTTCTTTACTTTGAATATAGTTCTTAATGACATTGGCTATATGTTTGGGGTTGTTGTCCTGCTGCAGAATAATTTTGGGGCCAATCATACACCTCCCTGATGGTATTGCATGATGGATAAGTATCTGCCTGTATTTCTCAGCATTGAGGACAGCATTAATTCTGACCAAATCTCAAACTTAATTTGCAGAAATGCAGCCCCAAACTTGCAAGGAACCTCCATCATGCTTCACTCTTGCCTGCTGACACTCTTTATTGTACTGTTCTCTAGCTCATCAGCAAACAAACTGCCTTCTGCTACAGCCAAATATTTCAAATTTTGACTCATCAGTCCAGAGCACCTGCTACCATTTTTCTGCACCCAAGTTCCTATGTTTTCTTGCATAGTTGAGTCACTTGGCCTTGTTTCCATGGCGGTGGTTTGGCTTTTTGGCGGCAACTCTTCCATGAAGGCCACTTCTGGCCAGACTTCTCCGGACAGTAGATGGGTGTACCTGGTTTCTGTCAGTTCTGAGCTGATGGCACTGCTGGACATCTTCCGATTTCAAAGGGAAATAAGCTTGATGTGTTTTTCATCTGCTGCACTGAGTTTCCTTGGCCGACCACTGTGTCTACGATCCTCAACGTTGCCCATTTCTTTGTGGCTCTTCAAAAGAGCTTGAACAGCACATCTTGAAACCCCAGTGTTTCAACTTACATGTGAAATTGATGATCATTAGCACCAGTTTGGTATAATTGGTTGATCATACACCTGGCTATAATCCTCCAAAATCCCTGACTTTGTGCAAGTGTACCTATAAGAATTGATGCTGGTTTGAAAGCAAAGGGTAGTAACACCAAATACTGATTTGATTGATTTTTCTTTTGTTCACTCACATCATTTTGTAAATTGATTAAAATAAACAACTATCATTTTTATTTTTGGAAGCATTTTTAGTTTACAGCATTTTTTCTCACCTGCCTAAAACTTTTGCATAGTACTGTATATATTAAGTAATGTTTTCTCACCTCACATGGCCTCACATTTCTTTCAAAATTTCAAAGTATAGATGGGATTGAAGAAACACTGAATTTCACCTCAGTTTTTCACAGAAGTCCTTACAAAGACTGTTGACAAATTCTATTCATCAGTTTGATTCCCTGCTGGCTCATTTTCAGTACTTTTTTAAAAAATTTACCAAATATAATTTTATTTTATTGTTTTGTTTATTTTATTAGTACAAAGGTGGTGAAAAACAGCATGGATTGTGCAGGAGGGCAAAGACTGAAAGAGACCCCTAATGGACTTTGATTTCAATATGATTAACAAACTAAGTATATAAGCAACTAAGCACTAAGCGTCAAGCAAAATGTCCCTGACAATTCCCATAGGGATGTTGGGTGGTTTAATTTAGTTACTGTAGACCCATTTCCTTCCTAACCTTGGTAGACCACAGAGGAGAGTTTCTCTGTGAGTTGGTGAGACACAGGCATAGTACCACATCAAACAATCTACCCTAAAGCCTCAAAAACTAGGCCATGACATAGTGCCACTTTTTGGGTGTTGAAATCTACACTTAGGTTTAAGTAAAAGGTCTTCTATCAGGCTGCCACCCACATCCCTAAATCTGACTTGCCCTCATTCGGTTCAGTCCCAGCTGTCTCTATTTTAGATTTCAGTTTCACTTCTTTCCAGAACAGAGGAGGTAGGATTTAAACATCTTTCTAAGCTCCTTGTGTAAGTGACACTACAACCTTGAGCAGGGCTTTCCACCTGAATTCATTCAAATTTACTCTTGTTGGGCACTGTGACTCCCAGTTATGAGAAGACCCTTCAGTAAGCTTTGAAAGCAAACAGTTTGGGATCTTGATGTGTCAAAAATATTGCTTTATTTGCTCTTAAAAGCTTGTTCAGCTGAGCTAAAGGTTCAAGTATTTAAATAGATCAGCCTCCTCCAATATTACTATCCAGCTCAGATGGATCATTTAAATCTCATCTTTAAGCAGGTTAAGATGTCAATGTTTACATAAGAGGTCAGAGCCGCCTGTATTTCCTCAGGAGGCTCAGGTCTTTCAATGTCTGCAGTACCATGCTGCAGATGTTTTCTCACTCTGTGGTGGCCAGCGTCATCTTCTAGCCCGCAGTGTGGCGGAGCAGCAGGCTGAAGGCAGTCGACGCTAACAGACTCAACAAGCTCATCAGAAGAGCTGGCTCTGTCCTGGGAGTGGAACTGGAGTCTTTGGTGGAGGCGTTGGAGAGGAGGATGCTGAGGAAACTGCTTAGTATCATGGACCACACCTCTCACCCCCTGCACGCCACGTTGCAGGCCTACCAGAGCACCTTCAGTCATAGACTGAGACCACCAAGGTGCACCATGGCACACCACAGGAGGTCTTTTTTACCTGTGGCCACCGGACTATAAAACTGATCTCCCTTCTGCAGGAAGAATAACTGAAGTATATTACTACTGATATTACATCGTGTACCATGTTCATGTCCATGTGCAATATCACAAACCATCAATAAGCTTTGTTTATGTTCATATAAGCTTTACTATGTTCATCCACATCTGCATGTAACCTATTTTTAGGATGTATAATTATACTGGCATATTATCTATTTCTATTTCTATTTAAGGTGCAATATTATTTTAATTTCATTATTTTCATATCATGCTTTCCTCCACAATTTCCTGAGAAACTTTGCATTGTATATTTTTATTTGAGGTTGTATTTTTGTATTTTTTGTATTTTTGCTGCTGTAATTTATAGAGTACTCTGGTTCTTATCTTATATTTCATTGAAGCATAATGACCTAATTACTGTATACAAATATGCTGTCAGTGAGTTCAACATCAGTTCAACAGAAGTTCACTTTACAATTGTAAGTGAATTATTAGGTTGTTTGGAGAGATGTGCTGGTCATATTTGGATTTGCTTTCAGCACATAATATAGCCACTGCTGCAAATACTGACAGGAAAGTGACAACTTTCATTTCATGACAGATAAAGCTTTGATGGAGTTCCTGACTGAAACACACAATGTCAGTTACCCGTAGATTCTGGTCCTGTGTTGCAAGATTTACAAGAATGACTACATGTGATGCCTCTCTTGAATTAGAGGCTGTAGAGGGAACACAGGTGTCATTCCCGCTGCTGTTTGATAACTACAGGTATTCATTCATAACATTCTACAAGCACTAGGGGGCATTAGTACTGAAGAGTCTGCAAAACCCCAGATTATGGTCAGTGACATTTCAACCACATTGTTGATTAGAATTGCTCATCATCTAATCTATTACAGCTGCACTTTGATTGCAATTGAAATCTGTGGATCTGTGGAAGAAAAAGGCAAAACATACATGAAACTATAGCTGTTCCACTCTCATCTCTTCTCCCTCTGCATGAATGATATGCTTGTTTTTGGCCTGTTATATAAAAGTGTAGTTCATCCGCTTTCCATTTCTCTGGTACAGAGCTGGTTGCATGGTAAAGGTAAATGGACTGCATTTTATATAGCACTTTTCTCATCTTATCAGACCACTCAAAGCGCATTCACAACATTAACCCATTCACACACATTTATACATAGCGGTTGATTGGAAAGTGCCACCACTATTAACCATGCACTCATATTCACACACTGATGGAACAGCCATCGGGAGCAATACTTCGCCCAAGGATACTTGGACATGTAGACTGCAGGGATCGAACCACCAACCTTCCAGTTGACAGACTCTACCTCTGCCAGAGCCACTGCCAATCTGAAAAGCTCTTGGCAACAACTAGAAACTGAGAACCTTCACAGACATATTTACAGTACAGTTTTCTTCTAATGAGCAACAGATGACCCTTTAAGAAAGTGAAACTATGTTAAATAAAGGTAGAATAAATGGACTGTTCTCAGAGCTATCAGTGTTTTGTCTGACTATTATATAGGCTATGCCCAATTTAACATGGCATTAAAGCCACCTAATTAGAGTCCGTGTTGTCTAATTAGGCTATGATAGGCCCATGTTTGTAGCATTAAATGTGTCATCTAATAACAGTATGAATTCGCAGTAAAGGTAGAATAGCACCTAACTGTAGCACCTAGTACACAATTATTTGGGGTTTCTAATTACATTATAATTTATAGTATAGCTGTGTTCATTTTCTGTCTAATAAACAACATATTATAACATAACAACACGTGGCCCTCTGGCCCATGTGCACGGTTATAGTCAACAAGCAATGGATGAGGAGACCTACAATGTCATTCTCAAATTGTTGAAAGGTGAGTTCAATGTCCATTTGCAAGCAGGCAATGCAGGCCTGCGTAAGGACAGGTTTTAGGGTGCTCTAGATACATCCAGACACTACCAACACCTTCAGGGCAGATTTGTGAACAAGCCCATCCTGAAGCCAATCACGGCTAAAGATGTACAGACCAGACAACACATTGAAGTTGTGAATATGAATAAATGAAAAGTAAGGTTCACATGCCATTATGCCTGGTACCACTGTCAGACATTTGAGGTTGTCCAAGTACAAGGAGCAATATCAAACACACAATGGCTCCAAGCAAAGGTGGTTTTCACTGGCTGACTTCATCAGTATCACACATGGTGAGAAAAAATGCTGAAGGAAAACTTTTAATCAGACCTACAAAAAAGAAAACTTTGTCATTGCCGGACATGGATACTGTTTAATGTAATTCACTTTTAAATGGCCGTTTAAAGTCATTCACTGTCAAATGACTGTTTAAAGTCATTCATTATATGTTACACTGTACAGGTTATATTTACGAGATTGTTGTTTAGGGCAGTAGTTGAGGAGAAGTTACTGTATTCTCAGTGGCAGTTTCAATTTGATTGTCTTGCTCTGTGTGTAAACTTTCACGAAATAAACATACAAATACCAATGTATGGTCTTCTTTATTCAACATGGCATATTAGCATCAGAGTCCATGTCTGTCTCTACCACATAATATTAAAAAAATAATTGTTGTATATGCTATTGCAATTCTGCACCAGTAGGTGAGAATGGAGAGAGAAACAATTTTTTTGCCTTCATCGCTCACTTGTCAGTCATCTTCTGCAGTATTTGTCATCTTCTGATTAGGGATGTTCCCAAAACCGAATATGTAACTTGGGAGAGCACAAATAATGTGATGGAAACAGATATTTCTTCTACTCTTTTTTGCTCATCATAATTTGCAAATGGACAGTGCATCAGCTATTACATTTCTTCAAATCTATTCACATCATTGTGGATGGCCACAAGATAAAAGTGCCGATTCTTAACTGTAACTGTACCTCCCTCCTTGCAGTCAGACTTGACATATTGACAAAATCATTGTGTTCTGTGAGCAGGGGTCCCCTAGGGTGAGCTACATCACACATATTGGTGTATATGTCTCTCTTCGGGTGGGGAGGAATGTGTTGGGTATGTATGTTCAAGGTACAAGAGTACAACAAGGCACTAAAATGAAGGATGATGTCATTATTACATTAGTATGTTGTTGTTTGTTGCATTATTGTAACACAGCATAGTTTTTTTTTTTAAAGTCACATCTACCTTAATCAATTAATAATTAATTAATGCTAAACACAAATCAAACACACCAAAGATGTTGCATGACCACCATGTGCATGCTGTAAAATCATTGATGGTAAATGCAAATGATTGTATTCTGGTTTTATTTACATTTTACACACCGTCCCAACTTTTTTGGAATCAGGGGAACATTTGACATTCAGTATATGTTCAGCTGTGATCATTGCAGGTTAGGGTTAGGGTTAGTGAGGATAGAGAGTGAAAAAGAGTGAGACTATCCTCACCAGAAACTTCTTTTGTTTTCTTGCCATTTAAATCCTGCCTGTCAGGAGTAAATATGGACATAGTGTGATGGTGCTACATGTTACATGTTATTATTACTTGGATATGAACAGATAATGATATAACAGATACAAACACATTTTTGCATTAATTTTTGCATTAATATTTAGATCCTGTAAAAAAAGTGTAACACTTGTCCTAATAAGCTATTATGTCCTATTCTTATTTTTAATAGCTTACTAATTCCTTACAATATGCACTTCAGACCAACTTATCATTCATCCGGTCCACCTCCCTTTAACAACTTTAATCAGAAAAAAAATGCCCCAGTGCAAATCTGACTTATTTTTTCTCACAGTTAAAACTCTCCGTTCCCCGTATTTCCAATATTGATTTCTAAGCAAAGCTTTAATTAGACTGTGTTCAGACTTTATTTTTCTTTTTTCTGAATGCAGGGTTAAAATACAAATTATGTTTTATTATTTGATTACTTTAGGTACATGAATAAAAAAATGTCTTTTTGTGTATTTTGTTTTGTTATTTGCAGATAACTTATTATATATTATAGAGTATAAATGAGTAGTGTACATGACCACACAAAACAATTTAATGCAAAAAAATGAAACAGACTAAATGATTTCTAACAACTTCCATTGTCCAGTACAGATCTGAAAACAAATTTTAATACAATAGTTCACCTGCAAAATGACTGAAATAGAAAAGAAATAATTGCATGGCTGCTTGCTTGCTTGCTATAACTAACTGAAACTGATCATGGTTTTTACATATTTTGTGGCTCAGTGGCTCATTCATTCACAACACTGCATGGTAAGTGCTATGATGGATCACAGTGTGGCATTTTTGACACCTGTCATTCTAAGAGCAAACATCTGGATTTATATGCAGTACCTATTAATTAAAATGCCTGGATTGATTCCTGATATTTCAATTCAATTTAATTCAGTTTTATTTGTATAGCACCAAATCACAACACAAGTCATCTCTAGGCACTTTACATACAGAGCAGGTCTAGACCATACTCTTTATAATATTATTTATAGAGACCCAGCAGTTCCATCATGAGCAAGCACTGGATGCGACAGTGGCGAGGAAAAACATCCTTTTAACAGGCAGAAACCACGGAACAGAACCAGGCTCTAGATGGGCGACCATCTGTCTTGACCAGTTGGGTTGAATTGTTTTTAATTATAGGTTGTAGATCGTTTTTTATAATTACAGGTTATGTCTTGGTAAACCTACTGATTTTCTGACAACTGCATAACTGCAGTTGAGGGTGCAACTGAACACATATTATCTGTATCCTGGTTATGAGTCTTATACTGATATGGATCTTATTATGATGTTTGCATGAAACATGAATGACTACTATACAGCGGTGCGAGTAAATGAACACAAAATATATGGCAACCAGCAGGTTAATGATATGACAGCAAGTGTCAGCCCCCAATAGAAAGCCCGTCTACTGCGTTTGGCTGTAGTCTTGTCTTAGCACCAGGTGTTTAGTGCAATGTGAGCAATGAGTTTATTTAATAATGTAATGGAGTTATTGGACATTAGTGTGACAGATACTTGAAAGAAATCTGGAGTCTTATATTAATTCTGAAAGATTTCTTCTTTCTATTTGGTGACACAAAAGCTTTTGGTGCTCTGAAGTTTGCAAGCTCCTGATGTTCCTATTTTAGAACAACAGGAACATTTGGAATGTTTGGAACACAGTTAAATCTTTGTGTATTTTTAGTCTTATTGTACTTGGGTCTGTTGTATAAATAGTTCAGTATGAACGCTGTATAAAGCTTTTCCATACATTAAAAAGTATGCAATTATTATTTTGTACTTAATTACAAACCTGAGTAAATTACAGTTATACAGTTTTTGTAGTAATCCAGTAGTGAAAGAAGTATTCAGATCATTTACTTAAGTAAAAGTAATGCAACAATACAACGGTAAAAGCTACTCCATTACAAGTAAAAGTCCTTCATAAAAAATCGTACTTACTTAACATATTATCAGCCAAATGTACAATTATGAAAAGTAAAAGTACTATCACAGTTATATTATTTATTTTTCATTTGAATATTATGACTGATGCATAAATGTGTAAATAACATAGTGGGTCGAGGTGATCATATCTTTGTAATGGAAATTTTTTCTAAAAGTAAGCATGCATGTAAAGTCAGACATTCATCTTTTCAAGTTGTATCTCTTTGTGTTCCCGGCGAGGGCAATCTTTCTGTCACTTTTCTTGCAGAAAACAAATTTGTGTTATCTACTACTTTTTTTTTTTTTTTTTTTTTTTAGAATTTTATAACAGGCTGAAGGTTATATCTGACTTTTATAATTTTACATTAACTTCAACAGACCTCAATGAGGACATGATTAATCTTAATTTTCTTTATTTTAGTTTAGTTTTTTGTTTCGTTTTGTTTGTGTTTTTTTGGTTAACAAGGTGTAGTGGTATGGACCAGATGACATCCAGCAGCTCTGGAGAAGGTCGACAGAACATGCATATAGACGGCCGTGAGCAAGACTAAGCCAAAGATCGCCTCCACACATACATTTACAGAACCTCAGAAAACAAAAGCAACTCATCTTCACCTTTACCTCAATCCGTGCTTTCATGGTGACTTTATCATGAATGCAGATGCCAAATAATTATAGGTTACTAAAGAGTGATTTATCAGAATGGTCCGTGTTCAGATTTTTAGGATAAATTTATGTGAATAGTGGAGTTTTTGCACCATGATCTCAGGGGTATGTTTTCAGTCTGATCTGATATAAGTACTTTTATATCATTAATTATTATTATCATTATTATTAGTAGTAGTAATAGTAGTAGTAGTTGTAGCAGTAGTTGAAGGAAACTAAGAAATCTTCAGAAAATAGCCTCAAATTAAATAACATGTCTCTGACTCCACTGGAGACACCTACTGCATGAATTAAAATTTTCATATGCAGGTGCACATGCCAGGATGTCTCGAGATGTTGAAAAAGGAGAAAGACTTGCCAGTGTTTGCACTACAAAAATTACCATCTAAATGCATCATTTTGACATGCCATGATGTAAAAATATGGCAGTGGGTGATTTACCTTTTTCATTTTTATGTATTTTTTATTTAAAATTGTAACTTGAAACAATAAAAAATGTGGCTGATTGCTGCACTAGAAACAAGTAAAATAATGATGATTTTAGAAAGTTATTTAAAAAGAAGATAATTTGCTTTTTATCGTTTAAACTCAATAAACCAAATTACTTTGTAAAATGGAGATGACTTGTTTCAATTAAATTACAAAAGATTTTATTATGCATTATAAATCAAGGCAATGGGCAGTCTCAGCGTGTGTAAATTACCTACACAGAAATGTGTTTCCCCCTCTGAACATGTTTAAAAGTCTCAGTAGCAGTAAACCTAATTGAAACATGTCTTTCAGCATGTGATTTGTCATGGTATGCAGCTCTGCTGGTTTAATCCCAGAGATGTTTGCAGTGTTCTGTGCGGTCTGCAGCAGCATTGCTGACAGGCAGGAAGGATGTGCTTGGCGGAGCGACACTGCAACACTGGTTTGCCCCACGGATTAGATCTGCTGCTGACAGCCTGATCACTACAGAGACGCACAGAGAGCAGGACACTGTGATGGAACAAACACACAACAGAATAGACAGCAGGCAGCAAATGGCCTCTGTAGGTCCCTGGTTTTATCTCATTATTATTATTATTGTTGTTGTTGTTGTTGTTGTTATTAAGTAAGTATTAGAAGTAAATAAATATTATTAAGTAGTTGTAGCAGGAAAAGTAGTCTCTCTTTTTTTCCACCTTTGACAATATATTCAAAAAGAATGTATTTTGCTTTAGAATTGATGACTGACCTGTACCATTCAGCAAACAATTTATGGCTGCAGGACTGTTCTAGAAACCTCCAAGAAACATACTCCAAAAATTGTGTAAAGGTATTTCTAAAGCTGTCCACATATTTTCCATTATTGCTTTTGCATAAGATAATATTCTAAACTAACTAAAATGAATTGGAGCTGGAACACAACTTTGACCAGGCAGGAAGCTGAGGGCAATGCTTCAATAATATGAGGTGTTTACCAAAGCTTGACAATTCAGAAAGTATATTTATGTATATATTCATTCATTTATATATTTATTTACTTAGCTGCAAACATGCAATCATCAAATATGCATTTCGGCAGCTTATGCAGTATATGGGGTAGTTACACATCTTTCACCTTGGGCCAGATAAAATACTGTTACGCATCAACATAATACATTAAATACATGAAAACATTTATATTGTGGTATTACTATTTTACCTAAAAATAAGTTCACCATGATTAATGGAAATATAAGAAGAAATATAAATTTAACTCTCACTCTTGTTCTGATTTAATGAAATTTAAAAATAGCTGATGAGAAACCAGATTAAAGATCATATATGAAGATCATATATCAGATGTACAAAAGCCCACAAGGCTTCTGCAGCATTGCTGTACTGTAGAAAACAGCTTAAAGGTTTACAAACAGTTCAGGGGATCTTAATACTCAGTTTGTTGTAGCGTTTCAAGCTTCAAGTGTCAAGTTCTTTGTTGTCATATGCACAACAATTACAGTTGCTGGCAGTGAAATTCCTAGTCCTCAGGCTCTCTTCAAAAATGTTCATACAAATATGTATAAAAACGAAAAGCAAGAAACTAAATTTAGAATGATAAAATAAAAGAGAGGTCCTAATATAATATTGTCTAAATTTTAGACAGCAGTCTGACCAAGATTAACAAGTGCTCAGACTTATCTCCATCCAGCCTCTGTGATGGAAAAGTCGTATTTATTTTTATTATTATTCATTTTATTACCCAGATTCTGACCTCTGACCCATCCAAGCCATGGAGCCATGATCCATGACAGGGCTTTATATGCTCACTCCTCCTTCTTGATTCCCTGTACCACCAACACACTTAGACTCACTGTTGCCATTGGCTTTATTTGTTTGTTGAAAGCTGAATCTTACACATATTGACTGAGCTGCTGATAGCGATGGCATTAGATGCTTGGCTTATTTTATTAATGCATTAAGAATAAGAGTTGTGTGAGCTGTGACTATAGTCCAGTTTATGTCAGACTGTACGTGACAGAGAGATGCAGGGCTACAGTGGAATTAAATTCACTGCATCAACTCCAAGCGTATAAGTGAAAATGTTTGGACTGTGAACCCTGTATTCTACAGCTGACCGTGTAACATGTCACACTGTGTGCTCAGTGTCTGTTACCTGGTTGTTCTTGCACAGGTCAGCCCACATGCTGGTGCCGTCGCCTCCGCGCATCAGGACGTGATAAGTGAAGAAATAAATCCCGGGGATGGAGCACGTGAACTTCCCGGTGGTCGGGTCGTAGTGGTTTCCTAGGTTAGTCACCACGTCGTCGAACTTGAGCACCTCATAGCCCTCGTGTTGTTTTTTTAGCCCCGCGTAAAAGGCGATCTTGGGCACAGTACTGTAGGTGGCCGCGCTTATTGCGCCGGCAGCTGCGCTCAGTCCCGGGGGTCCCGGTAAACCAGGTCTGCCCGGTTCACCTTTCTCGCCAGGTGGCCCCGCTGGACCTGGCGGTCCCGGCTCACCGGGAGGTCCCCTCGGACCTGCCTTACCTGGACGACCCGGTTCCCCTTTCGGACCTTGGATAAAAGTGGGTAAAGACTGAACGAGGCTGTTGTCTCGGACCGTGTCCGCCGTGGCCGTGCTAGTCGGAGATTTGGTGCCGTACGGGTCGCACACCATTCTGCAGGTACCGAGCATCTCGTAGTGCGCCGCCGTCCCCGCTGAGTTGACCAGAACCGGGATGAGGATGACCAAGACCAGAACCATAACGACCCCCAGGACCCCCGCCGCCACCAGCCGCTTCCTGCCGACCAGCCGCGTCAGCGCAGGTCGATCCTGTTGTCTGCTTTTGGGTGAAATCTTGCTGGCTGGACAGGAAACCCTTTAAAGAAAAAAATGTAGCGGAGCTACACTTTGTTGGTGATGTTTGTAAACTTTTGGAAGCAGCCCCCCTCCCCTCGGCTCCTCGTCCCTCTCCTCCACACTTTTCTGCTGATGCGCTGCTATTTAAAATCTTTGTCAAAGTTCAGTCCTTCAATGCTCCGTGATTTCCGAAAGCACCTGCTTCAGCATCTCTGACAGGCTCTCAAATCCAGACACGGGAGCTGGCCCCTATTTGATCCACAGGTCCCAGACCAAAGTGTTTGTACAGCAGCCGAACTCTTAAAGTGGATCAGTAGATCACTATGTGCCTGATGTCGCTTTAAGAGCTAAAAGTGGAGAAACACAGCACGAGCAAACCGGAGAGAGAGAGAGAGAGAGAGAGAGAGAGAGAGATGATAAAGGTGAGGATCCTGATCCGCCCTGTCGTCCAATAGAAACAGGGCATGTTACCCAAATACGGGACATTTTATCGAATTTACAGTTAGTAATCTCCTACCCGGCAGCCTTTTTCTTTTTTTTTCTCTTTCTTATTATTTTCTAATGCTTGACATTCATAAATATACTGACCAACTGAACGAGCTGTGACTTATTTACCTTACAAAACAATACAAATACCATACCATACAAAAATAACTCCTGATCCAGGCTTGATAATGGGGAGGAGTGGGGGTGACGTTAGTTAAATAAATATTAACCCTTATACATAATAGATGTATAAAAGACGATAAATATTTGGACTGATTAAAGAACACTGAAAATGACACTTTGGTTGTTAATTATAATGAATAAATATAATGTCACTCTTTATTGAAGTAGTCCACTTTTTGCAGTAAACACACAAACATGGCAACTCTACATAGAACTCGCATTGTGTGGACTTAAAATGACAAGTTCTTCTGAGACTGTAAAAATAGTGGTAGGGACACTTCAGCAGCGCCTTGCCATTGGTGAGGATATGTTCCTGCCATCCATACTGAAATCTACACCTATGAAGAAAGTCATTTGTCTTGTGGATCAGGAGAACACTGAGGCGGTGACAGTGTATTGATACCACTAAAATCAAACTAACCTCGTATTCACTGGCTTCATTAGGCTTTCAAACATCCAGTTATTGAAGAGTCCCTGAAAATGAGCTGTGAAGGTAACAGAGGATCATTGGATTGGCATCCCACTCAATATCAGCACAGTGAATGATGAATTGCTGTGGAGGCCTTACAGGAGGCACAAAAAGTTGAGAGACTGGTCAGAGTAGTAATAATAATGATAATAATACTCATGCACTTTATTTATGGTGCACTTTTGAAAACAAATGTTTCAAAGTGCTTCACAGAAATCAAAGCAAGATAAATGAAGTAAAAGTGAAACATTTAAATAAACTACTAAAGCAGCAGTGTTAGAAATAAAGAACAAACATGATAGCAAAACATTAAACTAAACAAACATGGTCATAAAAACAAAAATCTTTATACAGACATGTGTAAGTAAATACATGCATACATACAGAGGTGCATACATATGTATATCCATGTACATGCATGCAGGCCCAAACCACACTGGGACACTGAAAATGTGAAAAATATGTTTTTATTGCTTCAAAAATGTGTCGAAATCTAAATTGAAACTTGAAGTCACCAATTAGTTAAAAACAAGTTTTCAAAGTCATTTTATATACATCAACATGTTCTGATCTGCCTCATTGGCCTTTTACATTAACATATCTAAGTGACTACACCTTTACAATTTGAGCTATGACCAAAGGCAAAATCTTCAGTATGACATTGGAGGGACGAACTAAGTCATTTAAATATACTGTATGAGACAGCCATTAAAATAAACCACCTCACCTCCAAATACACGTACATCTGCCACAAAGTCTTTGTATAAGCTAGTTTCATAAAAACAATCAAACACTATTATTTCTCTGTATTTTCAGTATTAGTTCTTTACAGACATATATTACAGCTACATGTTGGATGTTTCAAAAATGCCATTGCCAGCATGTGTGCGTTTTGACCAACAACAGGGCGATCAGCTGGTCTGTTCACAGCAACACAGGTTAATGACAAATCAACTACAGTCCCAGTTTTTAAAAGGCAAGAGACTGACTGAAACTCAGACCATCCTCCAACCTGTCACACTAAAAAAACACCAGCAGTAACAGATTTATCTTTACAGGGCCAGTGTGCAGGTAGGTTTAGTGGCATCTTGCACTGAGATTGCAGATTGCAACCAACTGAATGCCCCTCCCCTCACTCTCCCCTTACAACCGTGTAGGAGAACCTACAGTGACTGCTAAAAATGTGAAAAGCATGTAAGGCTCTCTCTAGAACCACTGTTTGGTTTTTCCATTCTGGGCTCCTACTCTGGCGGCGTCCGTGGAAGAAGACCCACCTTCTCTGTAGATATAAAGGGGTTATTCTAAGGTAAAGAAAAGAATTCAAAAATTCTCATTTTCAGATTATTATATTATACACTAAAACATAATTATGAATATTATATTCCATTTCTGGTTTAAACTGACTGTATTTCACTTGTGTAGAAATGTGCCTAATCAGCTTGTGTCAGAAACCTGCACACAGTGTACTGAAGATATAGAATGACCACAAACTTCAGATGGTGCTTGCAGCACACACAGCTGTTGTGTTCACTGTTGCTGGTTGACATGACCACCAACATGGAGCAAGAGCAGTTGCTATGCATTTTGGAGTCAGTTTGATGCTGAATGTTGAGAGGAACAAATTGGCTGCTCTTCATCTTTTTGAAGATCTGGTGACGTACACTATCTAATCACTTACAAATATTGAGAGGGGGGGAAACCAAAGGCAGATTTTAATTTCAGCAATTACAATGGAGTTACTATAGGAGTGCTTTTTTTGATTCTTTTTTTGAGTCTTTTTATTTTAAAATATCCTTTTACAAAGTGTGTTTTTATTTCATGTTAGCATTTTTCCCAGTGATGTATTCATTATGTCATTGTTCATGTCATGACAAAGCTGCTAAGAACAGTGGGTAGCTGCTTAATTTAGAATTTGCTCAGCAGCATTGATTCCAAAGATGTTCCCCACTGACAAGAATCACCCGACAGCAGACAGAGAACAAGGTGTCTGTTTCTTTGGTTGCCCTCGCTAACATGACTAAGCTGGTAGTTAGGAGGCTGGTGGCATGCAGTTGGCTGAAAGGTGAGACAAGGAATAGTAACACCTCTGAGGAACGATGACATTATGCAATAAAGATGTCAATGGGAAAAATACTGCTATTAAAAAGAACCTTAAGGAATAAAATATCTATGAAAATGGGAATGATGAAATCACACTAAAGATAGGTAGGTTGATAGGTTTTTTAATTATTTCATAATTCGTTAGTTGTTTTTTTTTCTTTATGTCGCTGTTTCTTTAAAAGATACGTTCAGACAGATTACCCTAATACAACTCACCCACATCCTACTCACGTCCCCTTAGCTGTAATCATTCTTTCTGTCTATACTGGCCATATGGAAATTTGTTTCTAATGCAATTGCAATGTAGCAGAGTGACACAGTCCTCTGTCTTTGTATAGTCTATTCATTATAATTCCCCTCTTGTCAGGTGTGAGGAAATAGCCTTGATGATGTCAACAGCAGAAAACCTGTGATACAAACTGTACAAATGAAGGTGAAGATGTGGGCATTTACTTGGCAGGGATTGTCTAATTATAATATTCTATTGGTTGCATTTTGGGACATATTGGATTCAGTGTTTTTGGAGGGTGACTCATTCTAGAGACTAAAAGATTAAAGAATATTTCTGTCTTTGCTGCATGGATTTTGATTGTTCTTTTTTTTTTTTAACTCTGCAATCAGTGTACTGTATATGTGTGTATTATTGAGGACCCACGGAGGTTCATTTCGTGAGCTCTTGAGATCTATTGGACATATTTATTCGTAGTGCCTTACTACAGACAGAAGTACACACTGTGTAGTGTATTGAGAAGGGACCCATATTAACTGTTATGCTACCAAATAGCATGTTGGGTCCAACTCGTTCTCCGTTGTGCACTATAGCATATTGAACGGATGGAGAAAGAGAGACCAGCGATGTTACCTTGTCTTGTATGTTTTATTTTGCTAAACTAAAACATTTCAAGAATCAGCGATGTTTTATGCTAGTAGCTGTAACAAAGCTAGCTGTTAGCAATGACAGCTGTTTGCTATTATGTTCAATGCTATGCTTACCTGAAGTGTCCATTTATGGACTGTATCCATAGACACTGAATGATGAATGATTTGACTTCATTGAGGCTATAAAATGTTCACGTGAGCCTTTGCATTAAAATGGCACATATAATTTAGCATTACTAGGGGACACTACTATGTCACGGCAGGTGTATCACTGGACCCAAAAGAAGCATAGTGTCAAGTGTGAAGTTGTTTGGATGAGCGGTTCTCGAAAAAGCTGCAAGTATATAATATATATATATATATATAATAGCGGAGGCAGAAGCAATTGGCCATTCCAAACAGGCATGTCTTGAACAGACACTGCACTAGTATTAAATCACTTTAGTTCCATAGTTCAGAAGTGTCATCCTGCTTGTGTAACCTTTCATTTGCCATGACCACAGCAACTATCCAAAACTGGTAAGAGTTGCAACAGTCAAAACAGTGCTGCACATATCAAGAAAGAAATGGCCTGTTTTCTGTTCATGTGTACCAAATTGTCATTATTATATCTCCTGTAATAAAAATGAATAAAAATGATTCATATACAAATGATATATTGACAATTTAATGATGAGTAAATGTAGTGTTTCAGTAGATATCAACACATTATAATATAACTTGTAGATAACAAATTATATTACTAATTACTGTTTTTTATTTTATTTTTCATTTACTTATGTAAGTATATGATTTGTTAATCATTAGTTTATTACAATAGCTTGTAAAAGACTTACAGTACAGTATGTCACAATTGCAGGTGGAGGCTTTCTCTCATGTGAATGTGACCTGAAGTTCTTCACACTGCAGTCATCTGAGAAGGACCTCCTAGAGCTCAGCACTCAGGGAAAAGAAGCCAGCTCTCTCAGCTCTCTGTCTGCAGACCTCAGATGTCAAAACATCTGACCTCTGACACTCTGCAGAGGCAAGTGGATGGTAGTTAAGCTGTATTGTCAAAGGACAGGTTAGTGTCAACTCTTTTATGTTCATGTTTGTTTTCTCAAAGGAGGGTGTGTGACATGAAGTCTAGATATCCTAATCCTAATAGTTCTCCCATCAGTCTAATTCAAATAATAGATTGTACTAAAATTACAGGAGAATTCTGTTTTAATACAAAAAGGGCCATAGTTGTTTCTGACTTCCTGATCATCAGACTGCTCTGATGTTTCTCGTGATGTCCAACTTTGTTGGAGTGATGACAGATGTTCCTAAAACTAGATATGATGGCAAGATAAAAAAGAACAAACAAACAGAATATCTTGTTTCAAAACCTTAAATCTTAAACCTTAAACCTTAAAATACAATCTCCCACTAAAAATCAAAGGAAATGTGAAAGTGGAATGTTAGACCAAAGTTATAAAGACAGTCCACGCTCTGTATAAACGCTTTGGTCATTAAGTAAAGCAGCAGCTGTATATTAGCTGCTCATTCTGGGGTGGGCGGGGTGCTTGCATCTCTTCCCTGTGTCACCACCCTCATTAAAGTGGCACAGTGCAGCCCCCCTTAGACAATCATGCCTGCCCTAACACACACGCCACCTATAAATCACCTCGTGAAAATCAATGGGCTTTAGTTAGCCTGGGACTCATTGTGTCCTTGGAAAGGTGTGAGATGAATTGAGATGAAGTGAGAACAAAACAGGAACAACGTCCACCAAAAGAGGAGAAAAACACCAAGAGTGGAGCAGTGATTATAGTTAGACTGAGTTTTAGGGCGGGGGTGATACTTGGTCAAAACTGACAAATATTCATTTTATGTAATGAAGCAATCCATGATGCTGTTAATTTTTCAGCCCAAGCTTTGCCTTCTAAAAGAAGGCAACAGAGGATGAGTCAGGTTAACATTACTTTAGATTCTCTCTGAGATGGATGGAGGTCCACTAACTAAGGCCACCGTATTGAGCTCTTTTCTTTCAGGAAACTTTGGAAGCCCTGCCCTCTGCATCTGCACAACTTTCTACTGATTAAACCAGAAACTACCCCCTCATGCCCCACCTCCACACCACCACCACAAAAATTAAGCAGCAAAAATGTATCTTATACATTTGCTTGGTACTTAAATCTAAAAATGCACCTGGACATGATCATAGATAAACATGTACCTCCTCATAGTAGCTTAAGGAAAAGAAGCCAGAACAGCTGCAAACTGCATGTTTAATTAGGGGTACAAGCAACGAAGTTGCCGTTGTATCTGTTAGAACTATTGTTGTGCCATAAAAGAATTTGGAAACTGTAACTGCTACAGTTCCAAAGCTCAGCAGATGGTTGGATATCTCACCCACTACTTATACAAAAAAAATATACAGATTGCCCAGATGATGGCTACAACAACAAACTTTATGTTTTGGCCTATAACTTTTTAAACGCAAGTCTCAGAAAAAAAATTCAGAGGAATCTATTCATATAATGCCTATTTGGACCTATTTTCCACCAATTTGAATTTTATCCAAGTCTGTTTTAATGCTACTCTTCCTACATTTTTTTCTCTTCTTAATTTCAGTTTTGAGCAATGAGCATCAAAATCAGCACATAGCATATCTGGACCAAAAAATAAATTAAATTCCATTTTACATAAATACACATAAATCAAAATTGGCTTAAGCTGTTATAATCAAACTTGGTGCATGTGTTTGGATGCTGGGTCCATGCGTCGCCTTGCAGTCCTGAGATATTTTGCCACTAGGGGACGCCCCAAATGCGAAAAGTATTTACTCATAATATACTCATAATTCGATGTGCAGATCTGAGTGAAATTTTTTCCACATTCTAAAGTCATCTTTTATTGTCAGGTAACAGTATATATCTGAATAGCCAGTGGTCTAACCCTGTAAAAATGGACCTCGGTGGCCGAACTGGCTGCCTGAAGTTGTTGCTCAATCCAGTTTACATTAATCTAAAGTAAAAACAATAACAGCAATAGCATTCATTCATTTTGCAGCTGAAAGCTCTCCTGCGCTCTGTCGCTGATGAGATGATGACATCATTATGTTAGGTCGCGTGTAGTACAAAATGTGGCGACATTGTGTGGAGGCGTAGTGAAGCAGGTCCATAGTTCTTGTTAGAGAGAGATTGAGAGAAGTAGCATTAAGTAAGCAGTTTTAACATAGTTTGATAGAATTGTTTTGGATCAATGTTTTGCGTGTTAATTTATTCAAGGTACATATGTATGTAAATGTATGACATAGTTTCTTAGTCATTATGGTTTATTGATTTACATAGCCTTGTAGCCTAAGTTTGCCTTACTGCAACCTGTGGTCAATTCAGAAGTCCGTCACTCTATAGTTTTAAAAATATGCATAATATATCTCCACAAGCCTTATTCAAATGCTACCAAAATTGTCACAGACATTCTCCATGTCTTGATTGGTGCTCAGATATGTCAACTCATGAGTTTGCAGTGACATTCAGTGTATTACTGTAATTAGTACTATATGCACATTTTCTATTTTTCCAAATGTTTGATCAAACCTTATCAAAACAATACATCCAAATCTAGCAGAATGATTTCGAAAGAATTTTATCACTTGCCTGTTGTAAGCACTTAAATTTAAACAGACAAAAAATGTTCAATTTTTGCACATGTAATGTCATTGCCTCTTGTTAGAGGTGTGTAGAAAATGTCTCTCAAGTGGTTCACTCAGTAGTCACCTTCTCTGGAGATACAAAGTTCCAGGGTTCAAAGCCTCAGGTGGCCAAGTCCTACTAACGTGGCAATTTGTCCATGTGGTGTGTTTTCAAGTACTTCTTGACAATTAAATAAGAAACAAGTATCAAAATACTATCAATCTGCTTGGACACTAATGTAGACATAAACAAGTCTTTATAATTTATTTTATTGAAGGAACTGTACACAGTGTGACAAAGTGAAGAAAAGAACAACCTCTACAGATAAAAATGATAATGGAGAATACGAAACAGTAAGTTATATTCAGTTAACTGCAAACATGACTTCACAGACACAACTTCTCATTTTAATGGCTTATAGTGTACTGTACATTTATCTGAAATGAACAGTACAAGAGAAGACACTGATTGTTTTATTTTAAATGTTCAATACAGACAGCCTGTGATAAAAGCATGAATTGAATCATGGATTTAAAATATGGAGTACATTCATTCATTTTTGCAACAGGCTGAAATGCAATTGGAGTTTGGTAAAGCTTTGAAAAATAACATTACAAGAAAATGTAGAATTGGAGGTACAGTGAAGTTCAAACACAAGAACATTTGAAGTGAGTGTCAGAATGCTCTCAGAGATCAGTGGAATGGACACAAGTAATAGCAGGTGTCACTAGGCTTGCTTCCTCACTTAGTTTTGTTTGACAGTGAATAACAATATTGTCCTGTCAGACTGCCCCCAAGTGTCCAGCAGCTCAGCAGTGCCTGCTACAGACAATATGCTGCCATTCTAGCTGGTGTGCCGATGTCCACCAGGTGTGCGACTGTAATATCTCACTTTCAGCTCTTTTCTCAGCTGTGTTAACTCGACATACATTTTATGTATGTACATTCTTGTTTGTAAAAGCAAGAGAGAGAGTGAGCGAGCGAGAGAGAGAGAGAGAGAGAGAGAGAGAGAGAGAGAGAGAGAGAGACAAAGGGAGCGGAAATATAATATTCACTAAATAAAATACAGGTACAAGACAGTTGGGTAGTATAGTAATTAAACAAATGGAGTAAAGTATAGCCACAGTGTATCTGTTGCCACATCTAAATGAGCTGCAGTTGTGTTTTCAAAATGCTTTTAAAATATGAAAATAACTCTAAACTAATTGTTATACTATACTAGATTAGCCATATAGTAAATATTAGAAATTAGGATTCAAGTAGGGACTGGAACTGTGATGAAGTTGTGTCTCAGCTGAGGGGCAACCGGAATGTGAAACAGCTGCATCCAGAGGACATCCAGGGTTAGTCATTAGGGGGTTGAATACTTCCAGAGGCAGGGTTAAAGTGGGGCAGCACCAGAACAATGAGATGCTGTCCATCTTAACTCTTTCAACATTGTTTCCTAAACATGTGTACCAGAGTTCTTTCCAGAGAAAGATAGACTCACCTCTATTCAGTATTTGTCTTTGGCATCATAGCAGTTTAACAGGTGTTGCCTTGCAGGACTTCTTGATACTGACGTCCTCAAAATTTTACAGTTACAGGGCCACTAAAGCTTGGACTTTTTTAAAAGGATAGCTTTATAATAAATTCTTTACTTTGCTTCTAAATTACATCTAATCTGGTGGTTAAGCAATGTGTTATCAATAATCACCTTTGTCCAAGCATTGTAAATAAGTAGCACCAAGACTCAAACGGTTAAAAAGTGGCACAGTGGAATACAGTCTAAACAGTGTTTAACACTACATATTAAGAAACATAATTGATACAGTTCCATGTAATACAGTTTTTATAAACACAAATGAAAGAAGAAAGGCACATGCAGTGAGTTTGGCTGGCTGAGTGAATTTTCATTTCCATCCTCTGTCTTCTCTTTACTTGTTCTTGGCAGCCAGCGGTTTACGGCTGATCTTCTTACTCTTATCATTGCTCTTCTTTGGAGGTTCTGGGTTGGCCTGCATGTGTCTGCCATAGAGACTGAGGGAGGGGAAAGCAGAAGACAGGAGATGGGGAGATGTAAGGAGAGGAGAGGCTTCTTTCAATATGCACAGCTACTGTATATGCCACAGAGGAACACAGACTCCTAAAAGACTCCCTGCCAGTCCCTGAGCCTATACAGTGTTCAGGACACACCGCAATACAAAATTGGGACAAATGACATACAGACAATTCAAAGATTCTTAGCAGGACTAAAAATACAATAAAAACATAAATATCCAGACCAAATTTTGTGGAATCTGTGCAGTAGGCTTTTCTATCATCTAGTTCCGACAAGAGAGATCTTCTCTCACTGAGTGCAGTCCTTAGACCCTGCTGCTAGAAGGGCAAAAGCTTACTGGGAACTTCCAGTGATCTGGTTTACTAAATTAAAAATCAATCCATCCATACAAAATCCTCACACCACTCATACAGCACAGTCCTTTTCTCTGCTATCCATCCATAGGGTCTAAACAGCTCATGATGCTGCGTATGTTTGAATTTTTATGGAAGTCTAACCAACGGCAGAGAATAAGAGAATAAACCAACAAGCCAGTGTTTGTGTGAGGCTGAGGGGCCCATGCATGTGGTTTGTGAAGGAAACACTGGACATTCATCCATGTATAAATCTGTCTGTCTAACACGTAAGTGGCAACCTCCCGTGCTGAAAAATGAAGCCAACACACTTCAGTTCCTCCAATGAACACTAGGAGCAGGCTCCAAAAGGGAGTCCACTGCATTTGACCCCCATGTTAAAATGTCCAACTTTACAGTGGAAGAAAGCATGTTCACAGCCAGACATCAAAATTGCTGCTTCCTATTTGTACTTACCCTCCCCTCTAGTGCCCTCATCACCCCTCCAGCACTGCCATGTCAACTCATAGATTTAACTAAACAAGTGCAGGTGGATAAATCTCAAATTGTGGTCAAAATTTAATTGCACACAATCAATGTGACCCTCACCAGCACAATAGTGGTTGACAGTTTAATTGGTACAAATACAACCAGCACCAGCACCAGATTTTCACACACACAGACATAGGGTCATCAACAGTGGACAAGCAGTAAGTCCCCCCACCCCAAACCAAGCATGCACGCGCACACACACACACACGCACGCACACACGCACGCACGCACGCACGCACGCACACACACACACACACACACACACACACACACACTCTGTCTGTCACTTTTTTCTCCCATGGGTGTCTCTCACAGAAGTGAGAGAGCTCAGTGGAGTGGAAAAGACTTTCTACAGCTCGGTGTCTCTGTCCTCCTCCCTACAGCCTGTTTCACAGATAATTGTGTCTTCGTTTTTCCTTCTTTTACTGTATTCACGTTTAGCCTGGGTTTAAAACAAGCTTAATAAATATGGGGAAATGTTGGAGCGTGTCAGTGATTTGAATGGGCCACCAATGGCGAAGGATCCAATAACCAGATCATACTATGAGCAAAAATATGATTGTATAGTATTTATATATAGTTAAATAAAAGGGTTACAGCATGCAATACTGGACTAACTGACTGCTCAGTGAATACAATGAATGCGAATGTAAATGTTAACATGTTGCTACAATATTTTACCAATTTCAAACATGAACATCAGTGTAGTAGTAATGAGAAGCACTAATCGGTCTGTAAAAACAGCTTTAGAATGTCTTCTGTGCCTCAGAACTCTGACCTCCGACAAAATAACCCTGTTGAATGTCATAGAGATGTTATCAGGGTTAGCTAGAAATTTACAAATTTACAACACAAAGCCTGGAGAACACACTTGAAGTAACTTGGAGTTTGAAAGACATGGGTGTTTACAAAGCAGGCAGAGACTAATGAAAGATGCTATAAGGTTGCATTATGGGAACTTTATGGAGCTTGACCCATACTAGTGACTAATAGTCAGAATATCTCATAGCAGATTCAACTTTGACCATTCTTTTATAAATCTGTCTGCCACGTCCACCAACTTCACAGAAGAGCCCATTCAGTAGTACACCATCCGTAGTCTCACTTCAAATATCACCTCCAACACTCCCTGTAGACTTGGTCGCTTTAAAAATGTTTTATCTTGCTCCTTGATGGAGTGAGGTGACTGTAGTCAGCTTGGATTGCTGGTAGTTACAATGGATGCCAAGCATCACACTATTTCACAGCCAGTTAAAACTATCAACAAGCCCACATACAATTCTCAACCCCCCCCCCCCCCAGCAGTCTTCAATTCTCCACTGTCTATCTACAGTATCAGTATGTTCCAAGAATGAGTGACTGTGTTTTCAGGGAGATTTTGATAGACATAAGATAAGATTAGTCCCACAACGGGGAAATTTACAGAACAAACTAAACAAAGTATTCAGGCTTGGGGTAAGCTTCTTCAACAGGTGTCTCAGTGTGTCACAAGCACCTGTTTAGGTTACCACTCGCTTGTCCCACCCAGTTTTGCTCAAACATCTTTGACCAGATTATTTTTTGGGGGCCTGCAGTAGCTTCTGGTCCCACAAAGATGGTAACAAAAAAAAAAAAAACTAACAAAGACTTCAAAACATCCCTTTCGGAGCCTGTAAGTGATTTTACAGTCACTATGGCCATATTTTTCTCTTATGTCTTTGCACGCACGCACACACACACGCGCGCGCACGCACGCACGCGCGCACACACACACACACACACACACACTCACAGGCTATGATTGAAGTGTCTTCTATTCATCTCTCCTCTTCTGCCTCGATCCCATGTCAACACTTTCAACTGGGAATTAAATGCTGCCAAGCCCCCTAATATCTGCTGCCCATCAAAACAGCAGTCCTATGGCAGAGACTGACAGAAGAAACAAAAAGAGGAAGGGAGAGATATAGATAGAGCTGGTGGAACGACTGGTCTCCTACAAACGGCAACTACTCTTCATTTTAACATGAGTTCCCACTTTACAGGTGGCTGTTCACCTTAGAAAAGTTCCAAACAGCAGCTCTCCTACTCCATGTGTTACACTGTCAGCCATCTTGGTTTATTTCCCAGATTCCTCCTAGTTGGAGATGTCTGCCTATTTGCGGTTTAAGGGTCACCCAACGCCTTATCTACCCCCTACCCCCATGTGGAGGCCTCCAGTCTGTAGGGATACATTCGGTAAAAAAGAGACAGCGAGAGGTTGAGAAAAAGTGGAATCCTAGGACTCTACAGTCTGCTGGGCTGCTGAGTCCCAGAGAAGAGGCTCGGACAGATGCAGGGCACTGGGCAGCTTCAAAGAGCTGCAGAGCGCATGGAAGCAGTTGGGCCAGTTCAACTGACAGTTTTTAGCCATGGTAGTGGGATGGCTCTAGGGATGGCAATGTCATTAGTGCCGGCCGGTCTGTCCACCACTGGTTGGTCCAGACTGAAGTATCTCAACTTCTAAATGATGGATTGGACATTGACAGTTCCCTGTACACTACTGACTTTGCTGATCCACAGACATTTCCTTTAGTGCCACAATGACGTCCACATTTGTGGTTTTGAGTGAAAAGTCTTATAAACTGATGGATTGCCATGTAATCTGATTCACATATTCATGTCCCCCTCAGGGTGAGTTTTAATCATGTTGGTGAGCATGTTAGCAGGCCAACAGTTGTCCGACATTCACAACCTCACACGGCCATTCACAATCAGTCTACCCGCGTTTTCATTTATAAGGCCTTTCTATCTAAATTGCCAAGATATTTAATGTCCTTATTTGAGTTCAGAACTAATATGATACCAAATAACAGAATAGGATAGCTTTAAAAGTTCATACCAACTCTGAACTGGGACAGAATGGTTTTCATTCGTCAGAGGGATTTTAAAGTTCTACTTTTTGACATTTTTAATATATGTCACTTGTGACTGACTCATCTTGTTGTGATTCTGTATATGTGTAATTTGCTATTGGGCCTCACTTGCAAAAGAAATCTTGATCTCAATGAGATCCTGAAGAAAACTAGTGACTCAGGTAAAATTAAAGTACTTGAACAAACTTAACTAGAATTGCAACAATTTTGAAAAAACTTCACTTAGATTAATAACCTAAATATATATATTTAACACATTGACTGAATTATTAAAAGACAAATGGAACTCAAAAATCCAAAAATGAAAAGTCAAATACAAACTTTGTGTGAAACAGAGTAGAGTGTGTTATCTCCAACAACCCACAACACTGAAATTCTCCTGTTATCCTGCCCTGGTATATATGGTATTCAAAAATTCCTTCATATAAATTATTAATGCAATACCCCTGCCTTTTCTCAAAACTGTTGAGCAATACCCAAAAACAAAAAATGAACATTATTCTATTTTTTCCCCCTAAATATCACTAATCCTTTATTTTTTAAAGTGATTTTATTATTAGTTTTATATTTTGCTAATTCTTCATGTAACAATATAGAGGGTATTCAGTTTCCCAATTCATTTATTTTCTGTAAGAAAGACATTACATCACAAATATATTTAAATTTTGTCAATATATGTCATGCCTTTCCAGGCAACAGGAAACAGAGAGAACAGAAGCAGATGATATAATAAACAGAGAGCAGAGCTGCTAGAGGAGATCAGGACTGAGTCAACTGATTGTGTGTGCTCCTTTTAAGAAAAGCAAGATTATCCATTTAGTCAATAAGTGGCCGATGCAGCACACTTGGTGCTGTCATAACAAGCTAGTGTTAGCATAATTGTGGGTTCCCAGCATTGATGGATGAGTTGAGGAAAGGAGGATGTGGAGGGAAGAGGAGGAGTGGAGGAGGGGAATGATCAGTCAGTGTGTCATAAGGGAAAAAATAAATCAATGCGAAGGGGGGAGAATAATGCAGTCTAATTGATGATGGAGTGTTCACTCAAGAAAAAAAATCAGAGTCAATGTTTATTAATGTTTTTTCATCATCTCTTTTCACTACTAGTATGTTTAGCACTATCTGTTGCTTTGATGTTAAGTCACACAGACATACATCTCTTGTCTGTCTCACAGTTGAGGACTGAAATGGAGGTGAGCATGAAAAGAATACAGAGGACAATAAAGAAAGAGAAGAGAAATAAAAGAAAGAAATAAAAGAAAGAAGCGGACCACTGTGTCTTATTCCAATACTGAACAACATGGCCATAAAGAGACTAAAGTAAACCAAACAATCCCCTTTAAACACAGCAGACAGTTTAATGGGCCAGGCTGGCTTAAACTCAGAGAAGGTGGCCTAGATGGAACAGGCCAGTATATGACAGGTATACAGATTTCACAAGGGATCCGCTTGTCTCTAAGACATGATCTAAGCAAGGGGAATACTGCAGGGGTCACAACTGGCATTTGACAGCTCCCTTTCAACTGTGTTACCACTACAGCTATTATGACTACAGGCATTAGCCAAACCAGGCACAACCAGGCGCAATGTGGAAGAGAGGCTGAACACATTATTTGTAGGAGGAATATAGAATAAGCAGGTGGAATCAGAGCAAGCTTCACTTATGACCAATCACATGAGCTCCTCTCATCCTCTTTATAAGCAGCAACAGGTGATACAGGGGAGATAGAAAAAACATTCACCTCCATGAAGCACTCTGAAGTTAGTTAGTCTTTAGAAAAGTGGACATTTCTGTTAAACCCCAGTGTTGAGTTGGAAGACTTAATTAATTGTAATGAATGTATCTAGCTGTGTGTAAAGTAAGCAGAATTTTAGAGAGGTTAAAGTATGATCCTCTGCCTTCCAGTTGGTTTGAGCAGAAGGAAATATAAGTGAATCCACAAAAACATGAAAGGTGCTTCTGTCTCTGCAATCTACATGGTTAATGTGTATTTTAAATGTATTTATTTCATATATATTTATTTCCTTGTGTTCTCCAACAGTATCCTGCACCCTGAGCTTTTGCCCCTGCTGCTCAACAGCAGCTCTAAGTCTATATTTGATTACAGGTCAGGTCTTCTAATAATTCCTGGGTCAGGTGATTTGATTAAGAGAGTGGGGAATAGATTTGCAGTAGCTTTGTGTTACACTTTGCAGGTGGGGGGCAGGTCCAGGTTTGCTAACTGGAACCATGACGGTCTCTGGTCTGGAGATGACATATTTTTTACTTGAACTTTTACAACCCCTGGTTGTCAGAGGGTATTTTGCAGACCGATTATATGGATATGCTCCTATGTGCAGAAGTCATTACTGCAAATATTTTTAAATGACTACATTACATTCTTCAAATGGAGTTTACACTTTTACTTGTTATCACAATGACAGATTAGATTGGTTAACAAATTTCACGGTTAAACTTGGAAAGTAACAGCTTTAGAGTCTGGTGTTTGGAAAACACAGAATTACCTGACCAATCCTGCTGCCAAATCTGGGGATTTTATTAATTAATAAAGTTACTGCTGCTGTTTGTTTGGCAAACAGGCATTTGCCAATTTCCTTGCACCAAATATTTGCTTTACCGCTAGCTCAATGCTAGCAAAAAACACACAGATATATTACATAGAGTGAAATTGTTTACTCAATACATTAGTCAGAGTTCATCTATGTAGTGTAACAACACCTGAATTAATTGATGTAATTTTTTTTTTCCAAAACAGTCTGGGCCACACACACACACACACACCTATATTTATTTTTTCATGCATTCAATACTTTTATTAATATGCTATGTTAAAGGCACACTGACATGTTTCCATTAATACAAATGTGAATTAATGTGAAAAAGTGAATTTCCCCATGGGGATTAGTAATCAAGTGTCTTTCTGCTGTGCAGTGCACACTGCTGAACTATGAGCTCACCAAGGCAAGTTCTTCTTCAGCTTTTATTGTAATGGAAGTACAGGAACTTAACACAACTAAAAACAGCTACATTAAAATGAGCTTATTTTCCATTATATTCATATGAACTCATATGACAAGCAGATCAACTGTATATATGCTCAAAATAAGAGCATTTACAATTTTTAAAATACATTTTAATGAGCCTCATTCACTATAGCCTGTTTTCAGCAGTGCAAACTCTATTCATATCATGTCATTGAGATCTGAATTAAGCAAGGGCTTCTTCCCATCTTAGTCTTACTGAAAATCTATGACATTGTAAAGACAAACATTAGACATTTAGTCCCACTAGCACTGTCTGCCCTCTTTTCTCTGTGTATCCAATCAGCCACAAGCACAAGGCTCAAAACACACACACAATAACAGAAACTGATTCATTATGCTTTTATACAAGCAATACATAGTTCTAGCTGCAAATCAACGTAAAGATTTCCCATTTCTTTTAAGTGTGTGTGTGTGTGTGTGTGCAGCTCTGGTGATGAACTGTTACGGCCAATTAAATGCAGAAGAAGAGAGGCGAACGGATTCAGATTCCTGATGATGTCTTTATGGAGCTCTGCTATTCCACAAGGCTTAATTAATCATGGCAAAGTTCTGTGTGTGTGTAAAGAGATTGAAAGTTGGTATTTGCTTTTCTTTACCCATGTGTGTATGTGTATGTGTGTGTGTTACAAAGTTAAAAATATGTATGTGTGAGTGCTTGTGTGATAAATGCGCGGGGAGGCCAAAGGCCATTGATCTGATGGGGGCCTTACTCTCACAGCCACCTCATCTTCACCAGAGCTGCCAAGCAATTTAGTAGCTTCCTTTACAGGAAGAGGAACACATTAGAAGGAAGGAGAAGAAGAAAGAAAGAAGGAGCAGTGAATACAAGGAAGGCAGAGTGGGGATGGGGAATTAAAGGCAGAGGAAAGAGAAAGAGCCCAGAAAGAGAGAGGAAAGGAGTAAAAAAAGATCCTAATTAAGATTCATGACAAACAACTGGAGCTTTTAGCCAATGGTGGAAAACCTTTCTGCCCTTATCATTAGTTAGTTACATTTCCTGCTGACCCACCAGTACTCTGAGGGATGTGTGCATGTATATATGAGTACTATTTTATCCATAAATGAAAATCAACAAAAGTAGCCTCTGCCTTTTTTGACCACTTACTTACATTATCACATAGTGTAGTTCACATTTTTCTGCTGCATTTCTGAATTTGTCTGTATTTGACCTCCAGGCCCTTCCCATGGCAATGCATAATAGTCTAAGTTAAGATTACTCTCACCTAACCTGCCATTAAATAGCTGAAATTTGGAATGTACAAATTTCATTACAAAGAGATTAGATGCCCTAAAATTATCCACAACAGCTGTAGGTACCCGTTTCAGAAGAGGATCTGAGACCCAAAAGCTAACCTTTATGGCAATACCCTCAATTGAATATATTGTATTATATTGTAGCAGAGCACTTAAGACCACTGAGACTTTCCATAGAGCCACTAACACACATATTAGAGTCACTACTATGTGTATAATTTGAACATCTCCAACTTTGGAACCTCTCCGTGTTTGTATCAACAAAGGCACTGCGGCAAACAACAATGCACACTGCTCATAGTTTGATAACCCATCCACTTCATGACCTGGTTCGCATCCGAACAATGAGACCCAACCTCTAGGAAACGATGAAACTACATATTTACCAATGTACAGTACATATTATTAGTAGAGATACACTGGACAAGTGAAAAAGCCACTGCAATACTTACACAGCTTTTCAGGAGAACATTCAGTTATACATAGAGAGAAACGTGTCTATGTCCAAGCTGAGACAGCAGAAGACCTGTCCTGCAGTGGACAGTGAATGGATGGAATAATCAATGGACCACAGATACTTATTTGCTGATGTTTGAGATATATCTTTGCTGATTGACTGATCATTATTCAGACTTTTGTGCCACTTGACAGTGATTGAATATGGTCTGCTCATTATTTTTTAACAGTGAATGGATTGTTTACAAAATAGTTGCATTATAGTTATTTATTAGGTCATTGATTATGGGGCACTTAGCTAACAGCTAACAAAAAAGCCACATATTCTTACTTACTTATTATTACTGCACAGTGTGGTGTGTGAATCAACCACAGAGCCTCAAGATAAAGAAGTGGCTGCCAGCCGTTTCAAATAATGATCCGTCTGTGAGTGTCAGCATTGGGCATCAGTGTGACAGACTTTTAAATAATGTTGGGCAAATCATTTATTCATTACACATTGCCCAATGAACAACTAATTACATTACTTATAATTACTCCACAGCAAACGTAATGCATGA
This sequence comes from Holacanthus passer, assembly GCA_025331565.1. Taxonomy (NCBI): domain Eukaryota; kingdom Metazoa; phylum Chordata; class Actinopteri; family Pomacanthidae; genus Holacanthus; species Holacanthus passer. The sequence goes on along the minus strand of JAFREQ010000210.1, from coordinate 192,294 downwards.
CTTTACTCATTACTTTCTTCACTCAGCCCAGCTGAGAAGCACAAAGTCCAATAAGTCCGATAAGTCCAAATCCTCTACACGTCACATCATTTGTATTTAACACAAGCAGAAATAGAAAACCAGGCATAGTGGTTTTACAAGCAGACAGTCCCTCAATTGTGAGGGATTTACTGACCATCCAGCAGCCAACATCTGCTTAGTCCTAGTAACTACACAAAGCTCTCCAAAAGACCTGACCTTAGGTGCATGGTTACATACCCTCAAACTCCAAACAAAATTAGGTGATTCCTGAATGTGCTGTAGGTCAACCTGTGGTTAACATAAACAAGCTACTTACTAAGACACAACATGTGAATAATACAACTTGAATCACTGGTAGTCACACTTCTCTTTTAGTAGAGGCTAATTGCTGCCTCTGACCTCAAGCCCCTGCGCCAAGTCAGCACATCCTGGCCCAGTTTCTCCTTCAAAGCAGAGGGTCCAAACTGATATCAAACACCATCTAACTCCTGACAAGGCAGTAAACAAGCTGGTAGGCTGCTTTTTATACTATTGTTGGTTATTTGGTTAAGTGGTATTTATGTGAACCCTTCACAATGTTGGTGAAGGATGTTGCATGGATGCTTAGTATGTTGCAATCATCTTAGCCCAACTCAGCTGAAGACACTGCTCTGCCATGTCATGCGCTCTCCTGGAAGTTTTAAAGCTTCCTTAGAAGCATTTTATTATGTTCTGGACTCAACTACATAATGTACAGAGGTTCCAAATACTGCAGGCCTACTTAGCCAATTGTTTATTGATTATGGCTAGATGAAAGAGAGACAGAGGTCAGAGGTGACCACTGTTAACAGAAGGTACAGGCAGAGGGAAATAAACTTAAACGCCACCGACTTCTCTGGGCCCAAGCTCATCTGAGATGAACTGACCCAAAGTGGGGCCAGTGGCCTGAAAAGTCCACGTTTTAAATTGATTTTGGAAATCATTGTGTCCTCTGGACTAAACTCTGCCTAATATCAGACAGAATTGTTAACTCATTACAACACAATCTTCAGTCTCACATTGAACCAATTTCTGTGGGAATCTGGGATTCGATTATCACTAGAGACCAACGTATCTACCTGATTCTAACATTCATTCATTTTAAGTCGACACTGATGCAAAGCCATCCCAGCATACTGGTTTTAAAGGTTTTAAAAGTTGAGCAGAGTGCAGTAAAAACAAACTAAGACATTGGGCAAAGAACTGATAACAGCATCAGCATCTTTCTTGTCTATTGTGGTCACCATTGTAGTCAATACTCCTCTTTGGTTCCTGTCACTAAGTGATCCGTAAAGGCAACCCAATTTGTTTCTGTTTCTCTAGGCACTGTTGGTGGGCAGCAAGTAGTGGTGTGAATATTTTGATTTCAGATTTAATTTCAAATTGTAATGATGTTTACTGCCACACTAACAAAAGAAAATAACAGGCAGTGATTTCGTTAAAATGAGAAGAGTTATATACATATAATTTTGAGAAAATGAAGCCATAACAAGAAAGAATCTTAAGAGAACATGGTGTTAGTATCAAATGGCTGTAAACACATGGCTAATTAATAATAAAAAGAATTCTGTTTTAATCTTACATGACTAATAAACAATGAGGTAGAGGTTACACTTTTAGCCCTCTGTAAGATCTTACTGCAGGGCTCCGGTACAGCAGGCTCTGTTAGGCATTAATGCGTGAATATAATTAGACAGCAACTGAGAGGCAGGGACTGCACACTGCATCCAGCAGAATTAATCAGGCCTCGTTGAGCAGAAATGGCAGAGAATGACATGAAATGAGAAGAAAGAGAGGCAAACTACGTTAGCATGTTGCTGTGAGGATGATGCAAACTGCAGAAGGTTTTCAACAGTTTTATAAACAATGCCAGAAGCTTCTAGAATGCTTTCCTACGACTGGCTTCAGTTAATTTTACTATACTGTGAAATTAGCTTCTTGCTTAAATATTTTTTGCCTGTATTTCCTATGGGAAGCACTGAGAGTTGGAGCTAGTAAAATGGTGCCAAAAACCATGGTCCTGTGAGGGAGAGCAAAACGTGGACAGATATAACATTCATACAGACAGCTGAGAAAGCAGAATTGTCTACAGCAGATTGACTACAGCAGAGGAAATTACATCAAAATAGAGTATTCCAAAAACTCTTTGGAACAGTTGTGGACTGTTTTATCAGGCACAGACCGTTGAAGTGAGACTAGGAACAGCAAATGAATAGACAATAATAGACCTTTTTTTTTTTTTCTTCTTTTTAATCAGCAAAATATAATCGCAATAGTTCAGGCAATGATAACACTATAGTAGAACCTGACTGATACATTGACCAGACTAATTTGTCAGCTGTATTAGTTTAATTCAGATACAGGTACAGGTGTATCAGTATGAGTGTGAGCTGATAACTAACAAAATGTCAATGGATATGTTGGAGATTACTTAGAAACAATGTCTCCATTACATAGTTAGTCAACCAGAGAGAGGCCATTCAACTAAAATTTCTGCATAACAAGCCTTACTTTTAGACATAGAGTAGCATCTTATCTTGAACAATATTCTACATTATTCTATTCTATGTTTTTTTGGTTATTGTTTTTTTTGTTCCTTTTTCCAGATAAGATATTGTGGATTGTAAGTATATACGAGGTGGAAATGGGGTCTTATTTTCAATCATCATCAGTTGAGAAAGACAAAAAATGCTCACGTGTCATCAGTAAAAAAAATTCATCAATATGAATATGACAGTAGTTCATATTATCATAAAATGTTAGCCTTTACCAGGCTCAAACAAGAAAAGGCAAGCCATTTCAAGATGTCAGGTAGGTTATTGCTTATAATTAATGGTGTGGAGTATATACCGACAATGTGTACAATTGTTTGTCCTATCATTTCTTCCAGTATTCAGTGTTTAGTATTTAGCATCTAGTATTTAGTGTTTCAGTTTTTAGATTCTTACACAATGTCTACACAGCCCACATGAAAGCAGTAAATTAGCAGATTAGCAGTAGCAGCAGTGTCTACACAATATGTGCTCAGGCATGGTATTGAGAGTAGGTCACCAGTCTTTTAGCAGTGCACAGAGCCCTACACATAGTTCAGCATGTGAAACCTAAGAAAATAGACTTTCACTTTCACACCAAAAATGCATTGGTTTGCAGTTATGTGTGCATAACAAGAGTAAAGCTAGAGCTGGGCTTCTCCAGTCTGTACATAAGCAAATATGCACAGGGGTTGCTCAGATAGACTCTGCCTCCTGACAGGAGTTAAAATAAACTAATTTACTTGCTTGATGCACAGGTCAAAACAACACATATATGAAATTTGTGAGATGCGCACTGGCTCTGCAACCTATCGTCATCCATGCCACCACTCTCAGCATAGGTTCACAGAGATGTTCACATGTATCGGAGAAGTGTAATTCCAGTTTAAAACATGTGGAATTACACAGCCTATGTAAGCTATTAAAATACAATGAAATCATCCATGTCAGTTCAAGAACACATAGTGTTCTTGAAACAGAGAAGCATGAAAAGTCAACATTTACACTAAAATGCTATGAAATGCAAGATGGGAGAGATATGGAAAGAGAAAGGGAGACAGGAGGAAATGAATAAAAGATAGTGAATTGTGGGGAAAGAGAGGGAGTTTCTCTGTACAGTATGTTAATGTGTCATGAGCTACAAAGTCTGGCGGCTCTCTCTGTCAGGATAACAGGATTGCTGATGAAACATGTATGACATGTAACATATCCCATCTCTCTCTATTGCTTTCTCTCATGCACACACAATTAAGGAGGACGCTAATATTTTAGTATTTAGAAAAAATACATGTTTAAGTCCCCACACTACAGCAGTGTTAATAAAGAGACAATCCAACTATACAGTCCCAGCAGTTTAGAATGGCCTGTCCAAGTGGGACAGGAAAGTTACTCGAAGCTGCTGCCATTTAGACCGTTCCAACCACCTCTGCTCCTCCTAGCAGATTATAGAAACATCCCACACTTACTTAAAAAGTGATGCTGGAGTCAGCTACATTATCAAGGGTGCACAAGTATATCTGTAAACCAAAGGGAAGTCCTGCCACCAAAAGTCAAACACAAGGGGGTTTAATATGCTTTAAAATAGTAGTTTGTACCGTTTGTTGTCAGACTACTTTAAGGCTAAGTATCCCTACATGTTCTGAATATCCAAACTTGAAGATGGGTTGAGGGGCCTATAGTCATAGCCTCTTCCTGGCTGCATCCCACTTCCACCCTGATCTCTCTACAAAAATTTAAAGCCTTTTGTGCTTTGTAGTATTGACATCATGGATCATACAAACAGGGATACAGCACAGTTTCAATCGCAGCCTCATCATGATTGTCTGTTTCAGAGAGATACAACTATGGTAACGTTCCATACTCCCAATTCTGGACACAGAAAGGTGGTGATGGGAGGTTTCAGATATGATTATCCAAAAAGCACTTAATTTGAAGCATACTGACATCTTAATTGTACTCAGTACTGGAAGCTAGCTACCAGATTATGAGGTAATGGAGATATCTTGGTGATGCAAGGAAAGTTATTGACAAGGCAAAATGAAAAGTGCATCCAATGGATACCATGACTGAATTCCTTTCTTTCTTCCTTCCTTTCTTAATTGACATTTTACTGTTCTGAGGTATTCCACTGTACAGCTGACCTTTTACATTTTCTGTTTTACAGTTAATGCACATCACACACTTTCTTCCTTTCTTTTGTCTGACCCTCACCTCTGACCTCCCTGTGGAGAGGGCATGAGAAAATACAATTTCTCCACCAAGAAAAACAGGGGAGCACAACATTATTACAACTTTCACTTTCACAATCAAATTTCAGCCCACTAAATTAGGCCCTAACTGGAGGTGCAGACAGATGTGTTTGTGTGTGTGTGTGTGCATGTGTGTGTATGTGTTGACAGAGTTGGAAAATAATGGACATTTAGTCAGGTGTGAATAAAGCTGTGAATACTCAAAGAAGATCTCTTTGGGAGATTATTTTACACCTGTCTAAAACAGGCTATTGCTAGGTGTGCGTGTGTGTGTGTTCTTTTTCGATGTACATATATCTTTCTCACTCTTATGTCCTCACAGTCTATTCCTACAATGTCTCTTAGAGACTGAGTGGGTATTTTCAGTTTGACAGCCATCACAAAAGGGACCACAAACTGAAAATTGCCACAAGTGGAGCATGTCCAAGTACTAAGTCCAGGCTGCTCCTTATTGTTCATCACTTCAAGGGTAACTGAATAACAGTGAAAGTTTTTGCAGAACCAGTGGTTTAGATGCTCGCCAGGTGTATTCCCACCCAGCTCACTGTTAGGTGTGACTACAGGTTTAACACGGTGTTGTTTTCGTCAACGATGACGATGATGAAATTATTTCGTTGACGGCCCTTTTTTTCATGACGATAACGAGACGGTGATGAGCTAAACATGGCTCTTTGATGACTAAAACATGACAAGTCGTGTGTGAGTTTTCGTTGACGAGACGAGACTGGACAAAAATGTTAGTGGGTGGTCTGTCAGACGTTTGAAATGCAGGACATTTCTGCCTACTGTGCGTGCAATCTGTCAGTCAAAAGCTAAAAAGTATCAGCAATGCTGCTACATCCTATCTTTGTTGGTCCCGCCCACCACCTGGCATGCAGCGCACATTCTGCACCACACACCGGTCACTAGTCACACACACAGCACGGCAGCATTGCATCTCCATCAATGGGAAAGTCTCGGCTAGAGCTATCAATCTGGTAAGGAATCTGGTTATTATGCAAAAGCCTTAAGGTTAACTGTTGTTTTATGAATTGCAAACACTTGATACAACCTGTCAACCTTGATTCCAATTTCCAATACTTGCTGACATAAATTAATTTGTTAAAAGACTAATACTTAATTAAGATGGCTGCCAAAAACAACACTGGTTTAAAAGAACACAATTCTGACCACACTGACTCACACACATCAGTGATGCTAGCCAGAGGTGAGACTGATTTTAAACTTTCAATTGCAATTTAAAGGTACCCTGTGGAATTTTTGACCAGTGGTAATGCTATGCAGCAGCATGTATACCAGTAGGTCCCGGTGTTTGGAGGACATACAGAACACGCACACATGCAAACAAGGGCAACATAATATTGTACATGTATTGTACAACAAATGCACTGCACACTATATAATGTTAGCAACGTAGGATTTTTGAAAAACAACTTTGCTAATGTTTGATGAGGAAAGAAAATATTTTCAAGGATACACACAATGAATTTTAAGAAATACTGACTGTAAGCATAACTTTTGGAGTCAGTGGAAGCCTTAGGTGGCAGATTTAGTCACAAATTCACAATTCTGTTTATACTTAACTGGGTGACTGCATAGGTGAATATACATGTTGGCATATGGAGCATACCCATCAAACTTTTTGGAACATGTATGGTTGTTCCACACAGACCCTCACAAGCACATGACAAAATTTACATCACACATTGTGGATGTGAAAAGTATCATTTGGACTGCAGATCTTGAGTTTTGTTTTCTTGATGACTGCCTTCAAGGTGAGCTATTTTTTCTGACCAAGTAAAAATGGCATTTTCTCCCCTCCACCACAAACTTTTGTTCTTCCCTTTGACCAAGTAATGCAAATGTGTTATACACGTTCTTTGCGTGGTTTCAGTCACAAAGTGACAGAGTGACAGATCATGGTGATATCTGGACTGGAAATGGCTTTCTTGCATCACAATACAGATTTGCCAAGTATTAGTGAAAGAGAAAAGCACAGGGCCTTTCTTCAACCTGCTATGTTGTCTTTACTGGCAAGCAAGAGAGCAAACAATGCAGTCCAAGAATGTCTAGTCATAGTGTTAAAACAAAAATCTGTCTTTAAAAGAGATCATCAAACCCATGTATGTATTTTCTGTCTAATGCCCTCATTTAAAGCCAAACAATTCTTAGTTCCATGTCACAGCAGGTCAAGATCACATGGTATAACGTCATAACATCATGTGTGTGAGGTGGCCTTATTTAGTCCTCCATGTGGCTTCATACCCCACCGGGAGTGTTTCAGAAGTGTTTTGCCTGTTGACTTGCTCAGATTTTGTTGATTTGGCCATTTATCATTGATTTTGGTGCTTTCTCCATGGGAATGTAGGTATGTACTTAAATTGTTTCTGTTAAGTTGAAACTCAAATAACTTACATAACTCAAATAAGAGAAAGGAGTACAGACTATGAAGAAAAGAAAGTTATCCTAAGTTTCACTTTCAGTTTCCATTTCTGGAGGAACTATAATCACTGCACTGCTGAAGAGAGAGTAGAACAATTATCACAGTGAAAAGCCGGTGGATTAACCTGTGTGGACGTTCAGAGAAAGACAGACACCGAGAAGAAAGGGGTGTCTTTTTTGTCTAGTGATGTGATACCATCGGGAGTCTGCATGGGTTTCACCAGCCACGTATGCTCAGTGGAGCAGAATGGAGAGTTGCTTCTGTGTGGCTTCTGAATGTGCCTGAAGGAATCACAAGCATTGTCTAGAATGGCTGTGATCAGTTCCAGTGGCTGCCTCGTGGCCGGAACACAATGCAGCTGTGCCTGGTGGAATCTGTTGGTAAGACTGCACCTAAAGAGGAAGGAGGTGAGGTTGGAGCAGTGTGGCAGAAGTACAGGGTTCCACAGAGTGCTCATCATGAGGTGGGGTTTGACTTATAAATGTGGTTGAGAACAACATACATCAGTGAGGAGGAGGGGGAGACATCCTGCTCATACTGGCCACTTAAATACCTCTTTCTAATGTGCTTCCAATTAAAGTGATAGGGAAAAAAATCCACAGTCCTTGTGCAGAAATACATTCTAAAGTTTATTAGGTTAATATGAAGCTTCAGCAATCTGAGTGACACAAATCACATGGCTTTCGAAGTCACAGCCTTCTTAACAAAAAAATCCCTCATAGTGTTAGCTTCATATTGGCTTTAGTTAGACATGTATTTTTGTGCAGGAGAACTGTAGATTTTGTTCTTAATCACTTACAATGAAAGTGCAAGAGGAAGAGATCCCCATATAGCCAGTATGAACAGCAGGAGTGATTGGTTTTCATATTAAAATAGGTGACCTTTTTTTAAGACACACTTGAAAAATTGTGGATCTGTCCTTTAATGTCAATGGGGCTAATGCTGATTCAGTGTCTTTATATCTATCTGAGGTTTTTTGTTTTCTTTTTTGATGGTTTGTTTGTTGTACTGACACCTTTTTAGCAGAGCCCATGACAATCTCTTAACTGAACATTCTGCGTTCTGTTTGTGCCGGTCATAAAATGCTACAGGCATCCTCACAAACCTGGTTGGAAGTAATGTAATACAGTCTAAAATATAAAAGAGGAAACAACCAACCAAACCTGACTTCCACTATTTTCCATTATTGTTTAATCATTTTTGTTTTCCTGCCTCCCCAACTGTATAAAGAGCCCGTCAATATCTCATTCATTTTATATATGAGGAATTTCAGCTTTTTTATGACTATTTTTTGGGCTTTTGCCTTTAGTTGAGAGCTGACAGTGAAGACAGAAACATGGGGAGAGAGGGACATGACATGCAACAAAGGTCCTAAGTGGGAATCATATAGCGGAAGGTGTGGCCATCGAGGTGCCCCTCATCCTAGCTCTTTTGAAGAAGATGACATCAGACAAATTAGTGCATGGTGGTTTTTTTGCAAGTGTATTGATGAGAGTGATAGATTAATAATGCATGTGTTGCTTTAATGAGTGCTGACTTCAATGTTGACAGTGATTGATCACAAAGATAAAATGACAGTCTGTGATACACAGTTGCTAAGCTCTCCATCATCCAGCCCGACAGACACAGGTGACTGGTCAATTTGATCCACATGTCGAACAAATATAATGTATAGCCTTTTATTCCAAGTGAAAGCTGCAAGTTTCTGGCTGGCAGGGCAGCATTACAAGCATTTTTTAAAACATAGATACTGATCCAGAAGCCCGTTAGTGATTGGTTGCAACATGGTATTATGATATCTATAATTATTTCATGAATTCTTTGATGATTTTGGTGAGTTCAAAGTGGGCACAGTGCACTGTCAGGTGCTGCATACTTTATATTGGCAACTGTGTCTGAATAACTTTTATTAGTGTCTAATACTACTGTTTGGAAAAATGTGCACACAGAAGACTCACTCCCACACAATGCTCATTCAAGTATGCAAACATAATATGGAAAGGAATATGGTTGAGACATGGCCTTTTTCTCTCACTCACACACAGTCACACAGTGCAGGGATCAGTTCCAGAGCATGGCTCAGAGCAGCAGTTTGAAGCATTCACACAGAGGATTTGCAGCATCTTCTTCTGCCTGGAAGAATTAATAGCACCCTGCTTCACAGTGCTACCTCTAAGACTTTCTTCTCTCTCAGACAGAAGACTGCTAAGACTTACATTTCTATGCTCTAACATAAACATGGACATTTGACATATTAGCCATTATGTATCACACACATTACATGCAGCTGTTTGATTAGCTTCAGACACAGATCCCCAATGCCTTTTGAGATGTTTTCGTTGTTTCGTTCGGATTGTCAGTTTCTTCAAATCTGCACATTTGTGTTCCTTCTTCTACTATATTAATTTATGTTATATAACATGCTTTAAGGAGTTTTCTTCCTCAATATACATGATCATGCCAGTGCAAAGTTGGCTGGTAGCAGAGTTACACTAATAGATAACTAGAAGAACTAGTAGAACCCTCAAGTGACCAAAGTCAGCTGTGCCTGCTGTCAGCTGAGGCAGAGGATGAAGACAGGATTGAGGAACGTCTCCTCTTGTCTTAAGTCAACAATCTGCTATCATAAGCGATGGATTCAATAGTTATAAGATACCCAATGTTAGGTATAGTCGCTTGCATTTACTAATGGGCTAGAGATAACCTCAGTTTAACAAGTGGGCTTACGTCAACAGAACTTCGTCTTATTATATTCTAGTTATGCGATTATATTGTTTACATTTTTCTTTGTTGAGTATCTCAGAGTATTTTTACCACAGTTACCAGTCACCTGACCGTTTTATTTTATCTCAATGCTTCATTCATGTTTTTGATTTTGTGGCCTGTAACGCAGTGGTTAACAACCCACCTCTTCTGCCCGAAGAGACACAGACCTCAGGACAACAGCTCATGGTCTGGAAGTTGGCTGAAATAATAAGCTTCAATACAACACATGTCATGCTGCCAAAAATATTGTTGTTTGAGTAATACTGTCTGGGTGCTTGCCTCAAAAACCTGCATCTTATCAGTCCGTTTTCTGTCTGGCTCTTTTGACTCTTCCAATTTTCATACATTGGGGGAATGTGTTCCCAGGTTCCTCGCATCAATTACACGCATGGAGTGAACACAGTTATCATTTATTAATATGTTTGATCACTTAGATTTGCTGTTTGGATTGTAAGCGAGTCTGTTGACACACATAAACAGAGAAAATTACACTTTAGGACAGATTTGAAGGTGCTGAAAAAGTTAGTTTTGAGCTTTGCAATACAACTCTCATGCACCCTGCTATAAATGTTTGCCAAATTTTCTTCAGTCACCATTGTCTTTTCTAAGACATCTTCTTTTCTCCTATCCTAAATGAGAGCAAATCTAATCTAAAACTGTTACTGGCTTGCATCTGTTTCATTAGTCTTGTACATTTTAATTCTGGCACAGTGCCTGTGCTAACTTTAACCCCTAATTTTATATAACTGCAGACTTATGTTTTCAAACATAACTTGGTGTTAGGGTGTAGCCCACTGTTGTCCAGTTAGCTTAGTCCCGAGTGAGCCTAGCCAACCAGCTTAGCCCTTTTCACCCCTATCTAGAGAGACATGTCCATGAATTAGAAAAGTTTATCTCTGCTAGCATTGTCTTAGATGTCACAGGCACTCCAGAAAAATTTCAACATAGATGATACTATCACCTATTACATATTAACCTGTTCGTCTTTTATTGCCCCTGTCTCAACTTGTATGAAATGTGTTGCTGGCATCAAAATTAGAATAAGCATTTACAAAAACTCAATAAAATTGATGAGATAAAACTTTAAATGTATTCTTTGTTCTATTTAAATTGAATTTATGTCAGAAGGATTGACAAATGATCTCATTATGTTGTATTACATTAAAAGCCTATACATCCACAACTTTATCATTATATATAATTCTAATTAGAGAGAGAATCCTTCAGAAAAATGTATCTGACTAATTATGACTAATGTCATAAATTACTTTAAAATGAATGCTGTGAAGATGCTTAAACAACCACACCAATCTGTAGTTGAAGGATGATTCAAAACAGAGCATGGAATTTATGGAAAGGCTTTTCTCATGACTCTAAGAACAAAGTTATTAAGAATAAATACAAAAATAGATGTAAAATCACAGGATTAAGAAAATCCCATTCAAAATTCATATGTCACCACATTTATAATGCATTTCATAATAATGGCATGTAGTTACCTAGAAAATTGTGAGTACTAATAATAGGAAATAAGAAAAGGAGGTCACTGGTGAGATGGAGTTTTATGGTGTAATGATTTACAGGTAATACATACTCTTATTCAAAATGTAGGTAGTTGTGAATTTTCAGACCATGTGTGTCAGAGAAAGATGTTTAAATGTTAAATATAGTCAATTTAAAGACAGGAGGAAAGTCTTCATAGCTATTCAGTTTGTGCTGACAACAGACAGTTTCATTACAGGCCATGGGAGCATCCTTGCTAGGTAGATATCGATTACAGTTGTATGCCCCCGCCCCCGTATATGTTTTTATGAAAAAATGCATTTTTATTATGAAAAAAGACCTGGAATAAAAAAATTCTATTCTGTTTTGTTTTGTCCAAAATGACCATAAGAAGAGAGTACTTACTACTTGTAGGTCTCTGAGCGAACATACTCAAAAACATGGGAGACACCCAGCTGAAACTGGTCTGCAATAGGAGTGACCCAGGGATTATTCTCTGCTTTAAACACCTGCTTAGGACCAGTCAGATCCAGATTACCTGCAGACAGAGAGACAATTGAACTGATTATACTCATCACCTATTAATATGTTTAATACTGCCCTGTTTACATATACACAGTTGCACACATTGAGCAGTGAGGTTAAGGGCCTTTCCCAAAAAGTGGCAATGCTGAGAAAAGAGTTACACCAACCAAATTTCAAAGGAATCCAATAAATCCCAGGAGTTCAAAAAAGTTCGCATAAAATACAGGAAAAGCACACAAAATTCAAAATTGCTGCCTTCCGGTTTGGCAAAGTCAATGAAAGCCAATGTGAAATATGCCCAAAATGATAAGGGCAATGTGCATACTAAAATTCAAAGCAAATTTATCCCAACGTAAGCATGCCAAGCATTAGGGCAGGGTCGGCAATCCGTGGCTCCGGAGCCACATGTGGCTCTTTAATTCCTCTGCAGTGGCTCCCTTTTGCTTTGATAAAAAAATAAACAAAAAAAGGAAAAAATAATGGCTGACCATAAAATAGTGATTGACAGTTGGCTGTCGACTCCAAACACGGAGATCATTCAGTCACTCAACTTCAGCTGTGTTTGTGGTGTTTTTGCCTTTCGGGGAAATTGTCATGTAAATAAATAACACAGCTTGCTGTGCATTTAATTGTACTAACAAACTATCAAAAAAGTTGGCACTCCCGTTTTTTTCATTTACTATAAAATAGCCAGCTAATGAATTAGCATCGGGCTAAAGCCCTCCAGCAAGATGCCTCTGGCTGTGTGGTGTCTTTGTCCAGTCTGTGGAGCTGCTCATTGGCTGGAGTTTGACTGTGCTGCTGTGTTTTCTCCGGGGGGAGACGGTGGAGGTTGAGCTAAGCTAATGATGCTAATGGGAGCGTCTGGTAGCCTCAGTTATTTAACCTACTGAAGTCAAAACTTAATAACAAATGTTATAATTTATGGTGTTAACACTTTAGTATAAAAGGCGTCTGTCTGAGGATAGAAGATAAAGGTCCACCATGTTAGTTAACTTACATTGTGTAGTCTTAAACTGAATTGTGTGTAAATGCAATAAAGTTTTTGTAACTTCAAAATATTATCTCATTTCTGAATGTTTTCAGAAATAACGTTAACCCAGATGTTGTTATTGGTCAAGCTGGAGTTGGTTATTGAAGCTAAACAGTAACATAAACTTTCCATGAACTCAAACTTTATTATTTATATTACTATTATTGCTAAAACAGAAATTTCAAGTTTATTATACTCCAGAAGCTGACTGATAGTGATCGACTGGATGCTGAAACGTTGCCATATAATGTTACGTTGGCATATTACATGTAAAGTACCGTAACTGGTGCTGAAGTGGGCCGGTACCACCAGCTTAGTCAGAACCACCAGGTTAGCCGGCTAGCTTGGTGGGCATGTTTCATCAAACAGGCTTCATTCAGCTCCACCCTCGCTCCACCTATTTGTCCATTATATATATATTTGGATTAACCGGAGTTAGGCGGTGTCACCACTGCCAAGATGGCAGCGCCCTACAATGGGCTTCAAAATCGCTCTTCAGAAATCTACAGGTGATGTCACGGAGACTCCATCCATGTTTTATACAGTCTATGGTCGCAGCAAACTAGGCTATAGTTCTCTCATATATGGCATGGCTATATATAAAACTTTATATGCTGTGTTATCTTCATTTTAAGGGTCAAACTAATTTTATTTGGTGGGAAAGGGGCCAAAATGGCTCTTTTATTGTTGAAGGTTGCAGACCCCTGCAATAGGGGGCTGCTACGGAGCCTGTTAAACAAACTATTTTTGTGGGTTCTGATGTGTGTGCCAATTTTCCTGAGTTGTCTGGTTTCTGGAAGCCTAAAAGTGGCAGTGCTTCTGGATGTTGTTGGTATATGGCTTGTCATGGTAGAGTCATAAGTTGCATTTTTAGATGAAGCAACAAACTGTGTTTACTGATAACAATTTTATGAAGTGTTCTGAAGCGTATATTGTAGTAGTCATTATAAAATCATGTTGGTTTTAAATAAAGTGCCTTCTGAGGGTTTGAAGGTCATAGACATTCAATGTTGGTTGTCAGCCTTGTCCTGTACATACAGCTTTCTCTTTCTTAATCTTTTGATGATATTATAGATTGCAGATGGTGAAAGCCAAAAATTCCTTGCAAATGTGTGTTGAAAAACATTGTTCTGAAACAGTTGGACTATTTGCCCACACAGTTTTTTTTAAAGAATAGTGAACCTCGCCCTATCCTTGCTTGTGAATGACTGCACCTTTCGAGGATGTACCTTTTATACCAAATCATGATACTATTACCTGTTACCAATGAACCTGTTTACCTGTGGAATGTTCCAAGCAGGCACAAGGACCATGACTCCTAATTGATATTTAGATGTCCTCAGGCCAGGAATCAAACATGAAATTTTGGAAAGCTTGGATAATAGACACTCAAGTTACAACAACTTACTGTTATAGTGAATAATGTGTCACCATGGCAATGGCATTTAAGGAAAACTCACAACCTTCACAGTAAAGCATCATTAAGGAAAACTTTTCTGACAAAATTTGAGGTAAATCTGATCAGCCTGCCAACAGAAGTTCATCAAAAGAGGGAAACTGTCATTTCGCTTTGCAAGTGGGTGACGCTATGGCTATAACTGAATGGATGTCTCCAGACCAGGACTCTTATCAAACATGAAGTTTGGGGCAGATTGGGCAGTGTGTATTTGAGTTACAACAACTTTCTGTTTCATATTGAAACATGGAAATTCCCTTTGCGCCACAGACACACAAAATCTCATAAGCTTTGCAATTTAGCATCGCAAAGGTCTGTCGATTGCACTGACAATATCTGAAGTCAATCTGGTTAATTTTCTAGGAGTAGTCATTAAAGTACAATGCCTCTATATTTCAAAAACTGCACAAAAAGTACATTCAAAATGACTTTTTTAAGTCATGGGATGTTACATGTGCCTACCAAATTTCGTACATGTAGGTGAAACATACTGCACAGGCTATTTCAGTTAAAATTTGTAGGGGGTGCCATTGAGCCATTTTGCCAGACACATCATGCGTGAGACCCATCAAACATATACATTTTCACAATTTGAGATGTTTGAGCAAAGTTTCAGGAGTTTTCGACCACCTTTAACCCCCAAAAATGCGATTCATGTAATCTAATAATAACAATCATCATCATCTCTACATTCACAATAGTTTTCTTCCACCTTCAGTGCTCGGACCCTAAACATAAACATATTTTTTACACTTATTCTAATTCAAATCTAGAGTATGCCAATCCAGCATTTCACTGCTCGTATTGAAAATATGAGAATGTGTTAAATAAAACTTTGACCCTTTGAAATTTGAACACAAACAATAGCCACGATAGGCAGATACTGAAATACCAATGCTTTAAAACCAACAAATAGTGTAGTGTAATCCTAGGTTTTAATCAATATTAGGCAGGTGTTTTGGATTTTGACTGAACTCCTTCAAGACTCATGTGTGATTTTGTTTGTATATATATGTGTATGTGATTTAGCATATACAGTGTGCATGTGTGTGTGTATGAGTGGGCAATACCAAGTTCAGGGGGCAGGACGGTCAGTCTGTTGCCCTGGATGTGAAGCTCTTTGAGGTGAACCAACTCGCCTATCTCCTTAGGCAATGAGATCAGATCATTATCCCTCAGACTCAACTGGACAGGAGGAAAAAACAAAAGAAAAATAGAACACAGTACTTTAACAACATTTCCACAGAAACAACGGCAACATTATTTTTTTTAAAGCACAAAGTCTTTGAGCCAGACTGGACAACATATTCCAGCAGTTATAATTTAGCTGTTCCTGAAATACATTACTATGATAAAACCTAAATCTACAATCTCCCCTGTTCTGTTGCATTAACATGATCATGTAAAACACAAAACAGCTAACTTGTCTTCTTTTCCTCAGGTTGTAGAATGTACTCAAGTCACTGACAATCTTGACGTGTAATGCTTAGTGCAATAAAACGGTTTAATTTCTCAATCTTGGGGTCAAGTCTCTAGAGGGATTTACTTGATAACCTCAAGGAGGTTGTGATTCTTTAAAACCTAAATATAAATTGTAATTCTACATTACAAAAATCTATGACAATACAAGTATCTAGTTATAACAAAAACGTTTTTCTTTTAAAGGTCTTGCCTTCTCTTAAAGATTTGTGCCTTTGGTCACTCTTACAGATCATCTCAAAGCATGGATAACTTTCTTCCAGTCAGAGGTACACAGAGCTGAATGAAATTTGGTTCAACTGCCTGGATTTTATGTCCTGAAGAGAGGTCAATTAGTTCTCTATAGTTATTAGGTTCTAGGGTGAGGTGATCTGTGTGTTGGCCACATAACAGCAAAAAGAAAGGTTGTTTTTTTGACTAATGTGACCCAATTGGGGCAGGAGACTACTCAGCCTACTTCTGGCTAATGTCTGGTTGCAGAAAAATAAAATAGATGAAATAAAGCTTGGTTAACTCAACAGGAACGAGAAACAGCAACAAGAAATCTGAGAATGTTTTGTCCACATGATGACCCGGTGTCATCATAACATGCCTAAACAAGCTATAGCACTTGATAGGTGAAACTTGTCCCATGCTAACAAAATGCAAGGCTATGGAAAGATGAGACGGAGCAGATTCAGTGTTTGTTGAATTTTTACGTTTTTTCGCATGCCAAATACATTATCTGTCCACAGAATTCACCAGTCTTTTTGTTGCTGCTGTTTACATTGCCCCTGCTGCAAACTCAAAAAAATGCACTACCAGAATTGTATGAAGTCATCAGGCTGCCACCATAGCAAAACAAGCAGATGGTATTTTGTTGTAGCTGGTGATGTTAATCAAACAAACCTCAGAAATGTTTTACCAAAATTCCACCAGCATGTCACCACCCCTAGCAGGAGAAACAATAGCCTGGACCATATGTACACAAACATTCCTGGCAGTTACAAAGCCCTACAACATCCCCATTATAATCTATCAAACCACATTTCTCTGCTTCTCCTGTCTACTTACTCTCAGCTGGTTAAAAGGGTCATATCATCCAACAAAAAACTGTTAAAGTGTGGACAGATGAAGCCACAGCAGCTCTACAGGACTGCACGTGTTAATGGATGCCACCATCAAGGAACCACAGCGCTCTTGAGAAATACACATCATTCAGTTCAATTCAATACTGAGAGAGAGAGCAGGAGGAGAAAGAACACCTCACATGTCCACCCTGCTAAAGAAACCTAAGAAACAGCTATATTTCTTATGAAAATTTGAGAATGCAAATTTTCTGTGCCAAGTTCTTGTCAACTTTTACAGAGAGCGATATACACTAGCCCAACTGGAAACATTAGGAATTGCCAGGGGATGTGCACGGCCCAGGATAACAGGGTTCTCTCTAGTAAAACTGTCCAGAACATCAGCAGTAACCATCTACCGACCATCAGTGGTATCCATGAGATGAGATGCCTGCACAGAGCCCAAAGGATATTAAAAAGACAATTCAGCAAGATCCTGTTCACCTTGCTGCTGTATGGAAACCGATACATAAGTATCCAGACTACGTGACAGCTTCTTTCCTCGGGCTGTGAAACTCTTCAACTTATCAATCAACTTATCACCCATACTTCACCATTGAAAAAAAAAATTGTGTGTGGCACTTGCATTTTGTTGTGCAACCCTGTTTTGTACAATGACAAATAAATGAACCTTAAACACTGCAATGGGCTACAGGAATGTATCAGAACCCCCCCCAAAAAAGACTACTGAGCCTACAATATCAAAGCCAGGGATGATCTGCTCATTGATAAACTGTTGGTCCTAAAAAATGAAAAATCAGTTTGGAGCTTTTCCTTCTCTTTCACTCATGGTTCATTGTGTCAGTTGTGTTGACATTGACTTACAATTTGCAGCTTGGTTAGCTTCCCAATATCAGCAGGCAGGACCTCGAAGTCATTGTCACTCAGATAGAGAGCACGAAGAGTGGCTGTAAAACAAGGTCTTTGTTAGGTCCTCCCTCTTGGTTGATTGATTCTGGCCAATTTATGAGGCAGTATTATTAATCAAGCTTGATTAGTGATATTAAATAAGGAATGAATGTACCAGCGTCCTCATAGCAAGCAAGTTAACATTACGATAATGAACATGTTCTGATCAGGCAAATTCTTAGTTTTAACTAAATGCTGAATGTTAAAACCTTATTGATATTGAGTTACGATTCATGAAAATTACAGTCAATGCAGTCTGTTAATGCACAGGGAGAAAGTCACCAGTTTAGTTGTGCCCTATACACTTTCATTTCATAATGTTATTTTGTAGTGTGGTGGTGGAAGTACAACCTCTGATTCCAAAAAAGTTGGGACACCGTAAAACATATTAAAACTGAGTGCAATCATTTCATTTACAAATGAACTGTGTTTACTAACATTGTTTTTATGAAGTGTTCCTGAGCCCATGTAGTAATCTCCTTTATACAATCATGTGTTTCACAAAGTGGTGAACCTCGCCCCATCCTTGCTTGTGAATGACTGAGCCTTTCAATGACCCCTTCACACATACTATCACCTGTTACCAACGAACCCGTTTACCTGTTGTTCCAAACAGGTGCTTTTTGAGCATTACACAACTTTCACAGTCTGTAGTTGCTCCTGTTCCAACTTGTTTGAAACATGTTACTGGTATCAAAGTCAGAATTAGCATATATTTTCAAAAATCAATGAAGTAGATGAGGTAAAAGATTACATACATTGTCTTTGTAGTGTTTTTAATTAAGTGTACTGTATGTCAAAAAGGATTAACAAATTATTGCATTATTTTTTTGGAATTGGGGTTGCACTTGGGAGATTTGTGCAATTTATATGCAATCGGTCTATTGTATGGACTTTTAATGCTGAAAGCAAATCTTTTAGTGGATTACAAAAAACCCCAAAAAACTGAATGTCACACAGCAACAATGGCTACGAGGAGAAAGAACAAGTGTATGATTGTGTAAAATATTTTCAGATTTTTATGTAAGTACCAGACATTAAAGATTAAGCAGCTTCCGAAGCTACCTTAGCTGTTAGCTGCATGGCTGGCTTGTACAAGTACATCAGTGAAGTGTCTCATAATAGGGCTACACTGCTATATGAGGTGACATCCTCAAAAACAGTCACATTTTGGGTCTAAACTATATGTATTGTATGAGCAGATTTATAGAACTGAACTTTAACTTACCTTTGACATGCCACATAGGTGATATATTGGGAACCCACATTCACTAAGTTCACTAGAAGAGTGATCGCCTTCTCATAAACAGACCAGTCAACTTGCTTTGCATAAACGTTTACAGGCCCCAGGCCATCAGTTATATATTAGTACCCTGTTAGTTTTACAACATGAAGCCAAAAATCTGCTTCTGTTGTAGTGTTCATTCTTTAATGTGAAATCCATATTACATGTACATGACTAATGTAGTCAGAGGCCTGGTTCCTCTTGCTCCTGCTTCTAGTACCTTGACCCCTTTGTCTCTGTTACCACCCAAGTGAAAACACTGTGTCAGATCATTATCAATTGATTGTCTTAATTCGCCAGCCTCAGAGTATTAAACAAAACAAAAAAATATTACTGAAATTTACAGTTATTATTCATAAAAAATGATTTTCTCTAACAGCTTAGATAAAAACAATAACTTGGAAATTGGTCTGTAATTTTGAGTAAAAGAGGATCCAAATATGTTTTCTTTAGTATCAACTGACTGCATGTTTGAAACAATTTGAAAAGATGCCATAAGTCAGAGAGTTGTTAATAAACAAGTGTTGGACATTTCTTGGAATGTTTATTGGAATTAAAGGAATAGTTAGACAGGTTGGAAAATACATATATTATGACAGAGAGTTTAAAGAGAAGACTAACACCACTCTCATCTCTGTCCCTTAAATATCAAGCTACACCCAAATAACATGAGGACTGAAAACATCTAGTTAGCCTCTGTCCAAAAGTTAGAAAAGCAAATCAGCAACTCTAAAGCTCACTAATTCATGTTTCATCTTGTCTATTTAATACTTATTGCAATTACATTGCATTGCCAATCACACTGCCTCTGACTGTCAGTATGCACCAAAATCAGCTATTAGGCTAGTCATGGAGATATTGTAGAGAACTTCAAAAGGATTAAATGGAATAATAATGATGTCCTAATCAATATCAATTTTGACAAAATGGCAACATTTTGGGTTTGCATCTGGTTTTTAACTAACAACGGTAGATAGTAAGTGAGGTGTGACATTTCAGTACTCAAAGTAATATATAGTATTGGGTTATCCTGGGCCAAAATAATATTCAGTGACAAGTCAACTACTGCCCACAGAGCGAAGTACAACTTCATTTGTTGGTGACAAAGATTGTCAACTGATAAACACAAGTTTCGTGCAGAGCAGTGTGTAGTAGTAGTAGTAGTGGTGTATACTTACTGAGGTAGAAGAAGTTTCCAGGCAGGGAGTTCTGGTTCAGGTTGTTGTAGGTGAGGTCCAACACTTCCAGAGCTGGCAACGAACCAAATCCTCTGGGCAAGCTGCTCAGACGGTTCATACTGTGCTCACAAACATACACACACACAAAACATACATTACACACTGGCATTCAAATTTGGGGAATATTTTAGGACAAAATGACATTTTCTTAAAAACCTTTTCTGAATCAGTTGTACACAATTCATTATTAGACAAGATGCAATCATTTCAAGTAGCATAATGACCATTAATTGAAATAAAATCCCGATTTACTGACAATGCATCAAAGTTATTTCAGAATAGCTTTCCTCCTACAAATAAATGGCAACACTCAACAGCTCATGGAACATGATGCTGTCTTCATACCCCCACATCAGCAGAAGGACTCCCTCAAATTTCAGGATTTGTGAAAAGGATAGTGCAACGATTCAGATTAAACATGCAGTAACTTCATTAACTCATGACAGTTCAATTTTAAGATGCCTGCACTACTTAAATTCTCTCATACTGTATTTACTTCTGCTGTTGTGGAAATATTAAAAGGTACCCTTCAGTCGATGTGTTTTGCTTATTTTTACTTAATTTGGATGTTTGAACTTCACTGTGCAGAGTAATGTATATAGACACAAATTATTATCCTAAGATAAGATAAGATATTCCTGTATTTGTCCCTCAGTGGGGAAATTCACTAAGCAGAGTATTTTTAGAGTATTTTTAGGTTTAGAAGGGAAGTATTTCATATTTGGAAGAAAAATCAGCACAATACTCAATCTTAAATGCAATTAATAGTTTCAGCTGCTCTTCTTCAGTCAGTTAACACTGGATTTATATTTGTTGTAGCCTACTTCATCTCCTAAAACTGTTCTCCTGTGGCTCTCTGTGGCTTCAAGTTAGAGGCCTGGTATGGAAGATGGAAATAGGTTGGGAGAAAGACAAAGCTTGCAGAAAACAAAAATGTGATCCATGGAGTCTCTAAGTTACCAGGATATGCTACATTGCACCATCAGTTTGTTGACAATAAGCTGGTCACATTGCCTGTGATGTGTGACTCACATAACACACGTCAAACTAGTAGTTCACTGGCAACAACTGGACTGGGCTTGTCACTTGTTACTTAAGTAACTATGTTACTCAGAGTAACCAATTTACCAATGTTACCATGCACTACGGCAACGTGGTTCCACAAATCTGTGTATACATACAGCGGTTTAGTAATCACACCTTTCCCCACTCCTGACCGTATTTCAGAACTATGGCTACTAGTAGTGATAGAAGACACCATGTCAGTCCCGAGCATTTGTTTTTGCTGTGTGTCTGTTTTGAAGCAGACTGATGACAGGCAAACAGACTGAATTTAACAAATTGTCAAATGTTCAGTGGTGGAAACATATTAATTCTAGTGGCCAATTTTAAGTGTATTCAAGATAGAAGACACTGCCCCCTGACTTTGTGTGTGTTGTGTGTGTGTGTGTTGGAGCAGTGAGAGCAGACAGACAAATAGACAGAGCAGAGCAGAGCAGAGCTTTTCCTCATTGTGCAATGTCTGAATTTAACTCTTTTAGTATCAGTCAGATGGAACACAAGGACTCATCGCTCAGTGAGTGTGTGATGTGTAAAACATAAATTACACAATTTATTCATGTTTTAAACAGCATCCCAACTTTTTTGGAATCAGCGATTCCATACATATGATGGTATAAAGTATTTTACTACATGGACTTGGGAACACAGCCAATTAGACATCTGGTTACTATATATATATCGTAGATAATCAGTGTTATCCTAGAGAAATCTACTTGGGGTAATCAGTTTTCCATAATCCCCTACCCTGAATACATAAACCAGGTGTTTACATGACATTTAAGAAATCCGCCTGCCAGGATAAGCCAACTATAACCCAGTTAAGTCCATGTAATCTCACTGACTGACATTCCTCTGGTTACTGTCTCTCTTTCACTGAATTCCTTGAAATACCCCTAATAAACAATTAATGTATCCCACTAACAAGTACTGTTTGTGTGTCTTAAGTCTATAAAGCTATATTTTCCTGCTCTGTGCCATAGAGCTGCAATGTTGTCCAAAAACTATTAAAAACACATTAATGTGTCACACTGTTTGAGCTGTGTCACTGTGTGACATGTTCCTTCATTACAATAAGGATGTAATATCTTCAGCCACGCTACCAGCAGTAACTTGATGTCGCCTCTTAATCCACACCCAGTTTATTTTACACACCCATACAGACCTTGTTATGCTGTAAAGTGCTAAACATTATCCTCCAAAGCTGTGGAAATTGTTGACAAAAAGGGTAACATGATGTCATTTTAAATGAAAGTGGTTTGGATATCTCAAAAGCGACAGAGCGCAGATTCAGACTAGTGCCAACAAAGTGAAACACAAGGAAATCTTTTCCATCTTTAGCTATATCTGCTTGTCGGCAAAGTTAAACATCTACATGTTTTTTGTTTGTCCCTCTGGACTAACCATCTCCCACATCAGTGACCAGATAAGTAAGCACCTCAAAGGTCTGAACAGACAAAAAACAGACAGGGACAATTTGATGAGTATTAGACATCAGCTGAGCTTATGCATCTATACAGTATGCATGTGTGTTTGTGTGTGCAAGCAACTGACAGGTCATAGGGACGACTGTTCTATTTCAATTCTATTATGTGTGTTTGACAAATGAGATTAAGAATTTACAAGGTTCAAACACAGACGCATGGCCACTGACAAATACACAGATACACACACAGCCAACAGAAAGATAAACAGACAGTGAAAAGTGAATTCACAGCCTGAATAGCAGTATGAGGCTTACACTATCCAGATGATGTTTGTCTGTGGATCAATACACACAAAGGCTCCCCTCCTAATCTTCCCATCACTGACACGCTGCCTGTGTGAGTCTGCACTCATATCTAAAAACACACATAAAGCATTTCTATCCAACAGGTGAGGAACTGAACCTCCCTCATCACTGTGTTACACATATGCAGAAACACACTTCCATATATTTAGGGGTCCAAGCAACAACCCACTCACCATAATGAGCAGGCAGGTTGCATATTCCACCTGCTACTCAGGCACATAAAACAACACTCATTGACCCACAAGGTAGTGCAGCCACAGTCAAGCTTACGTTCTCATTACATTTCAATTATCTCAAAAACAGCTTGGCTTAAAGTCTAATTTTTTCATTATTTTAATTCCTTAATTCATCATCATAATTCATGTTTATTCCCATGGTCTTTTTTTTTTTCAACAACTAGCCAGAATTTGCCTGCCAGCTATGTTCAACTCAGAAGTCCATCACTCTATATTTTTCAAAATATGCAAAATCAATTAACATGTATGTTGTGGTAATTTCTGACAACGTGATTAAAATCAGGAGACTGATACAGGAGATACACGTCCCGCACATAACCATGGCTTTTATTACTCTTGCAAGATAAGATAAGATAAGATAAACCTTTATTCGTCCCACAGTGGGGAAATTTGCAAAGTTATCTATTATGGGCTCGTCCGGGATTTGAACCCGGGACCTCTCGCACCCTAAGCGAGAATCATACCCCTAGACCAACGAGCCATATGTGTAGAGGACACACCAACCAAGCAACCAAGAGATGCTGTAGCTGGATGAGCTCTTCTATAAGGTGACTTTTATATATACATCTGCAACACCTGGTACACAATACATCAATATGTCAGACATGAAGTCTTGTTTCTGGTTGGCATGCAAAAATAGTCTCTTCTGGCTTCTCCTTTCGAGGTTACACCTTGACCTCCAACGGACCAGAGGAAATGGAACAGCCACTGACTAAACACCACGACAAACTCCACCTGCTAAATCGGTTTGGGTTTTCTCCCACGCATCATACACACTTCATTCATCCACACATTGCATTCATCACTGACCTAGCTATTACACTTTATCTTAAGTTGACAGTAAATGTCATTTTAAAACAACTTGATAACAATCATGTGATTAGTCTTTAAGCTATTTATGTGTAAATATGTAATTTTCTGTGAATATTTTAACTTCAGCTGCACCTATTCCCATGGACCTTTGTTGTATTGAATTTTGAGGTTGTGAAGACAAAAGACAGTATGCTCACCAGTAGAGCTAATACTGTAGTCCAGGGATTAAGTGCTGACTATGAACCATATGTCCTACGTTCAATACATTCGGAGATGGACTGGCCCGGCAAAATATTTATATTATTAATATTTAATTGACTTCAATCTTGTACTTTACTAACTGTATGCAAAACTCAGCTAATGTTTAGTGTCATATTCTGTCCATGTCCACGCACAAGTCTTGTTACTGTAAGGTTACCTGTTTGAATCCTGCACAATGGTGTGCACTGTATGCACAACATCTTCTATTTTGCCAAATGTTGCCACTTGCAGCTATATTTGAGGTTACTTTATTTCATTTGTGGTACACAGAAAAACTGAAAGAAAACTCTTTAGCATAAGAATAATGTGAATTGATTGTTATGGTGACAGCTGTGTTGGCCCGATGGTCTATTGTTCTAAGCACATGTCTTGTTACTGTAAGATTACCTGTTCCATGGTGTGCACTGTATGCACAACATCTTCTATTTTGTCAAATGTTGCCACTTGCAGCTATATTTGAGGTCACTTTATTTCGTTTGTGGTGCACATAAAAACTGAAAGAAAACTCTTTAGCATAAGAATAATGTGAATTGATTGTTATGGTATGAGTATTACTTACGTTAAAATTGCTGGTGGTACATCACCGTAATGTAAATGAAGTGTGTTTTAAAAAACAGCTCTCTGACCCATTGATTTGGTTCCTGTCTTGTCTGGCCTTATAAACCAAATCTGGCAGAAAGGCTCAAAAGTTCAAAATAACTACTGTACCCAAATCTGAGATGGAATAGCCTGAGGTGGCAATTTGGGTTGCACAGTGGAAACTACAGAGATGGAAAAGTGAATCTAGTGACCTAGGTAGTATGTGAAGTGTGTATGTGGGTGTGCGTGTTTATGAAGGAAAGGAGGATGATCAGACAGTAGATAAGCCTGGCCTAGGGGCACCAGTAAATAAACAAAAGGCAACTTGACAATCTACTGTGTTGCTGTAGCACAGATCGACAGAGAATGAGAAAGGGAGGGTGGTGTGTGTGCATGTGTGTAAAAAGTTAAGAGTAGGACACACCCGAGGTTGAGGTGTTTCAGCTTTTGAAGACTGCTGATCTGTGTAGGCAGCTCTTCAATCTGGTTGTTGAACATGTTTAGGACCTCCACATTCTTCAGCTCGGAGATGTTCGCAGGCACCGCTGGAAAACACACACAGAGGAGAAAAATGACAAACATATCAAACACACACACACACATCTACAAGATCTTCATAGCTCTTTTAGCTCCAACTAATACATGACAGAGTGTGGTTAGCACTCATCAGCAACTCAGCCCCAATTCCTGACAACCAGCTCATCATCATTGGCCATGAGACTCTGACAAATCTCATGTAATTAATAATTCTATTAGCTGCTGTGTCAGCCATAACTGTAAAGGTTGATGTTTGAACAGCACACATGTTGCAGTTTCTGTCATCACTTCCATTTACAGTTTTATTCCCCCATGGTCTGCAGCCACAGATCAGTGGGCTGATAACCAGCGGCGGCTTGTTAATAGGGGGCGCTAGGGCACCGCCCCATCAAACCTGCAGGAAAAAAGTATAGACACAGTAAACATGAATTACCTAATAAAAAATAATTATGACATCTGTTCACTCATACAATGTGTCTGGCTAATGGTTTTTCAGCATCCCCATTCCACATTGGTTTTATTTGAGTTTTTTTGTGTAAATACATACGTTTCAAGGGAGGGACGCTGGCCAAATGAGTGTGTATGTATGTTCTTCAACTTTTGGCTTGCATGTGACTTCATGCTGGTCTCTAATTGGTCACTTAACCGCCTAGATGCGCAGGCGTGACTGCAACGGTCACTCATGCAAACTAATGGAAGCGGCAGAGTCGGACGTATTTTCAGGAGACAACGGCAGCTTCAGAGGAAACTATGGGAGCAAAAGAAAATTCGGTAATTTTCTTACAAAAAAATCCTTTCAGGAGACGTTTGCTGGAGGAAAAAAAGCCGATAAAGGAGCTTGGACCGGACCAACCAGACTTAAAACCCGGGGCTTCTCCCGCTCGTGTTACGTCAAACACAGTTGGCTAGCTGGATGTGATGTTAGCAATGCATTTTATTGCTTTCCCTGCTTGTTTTTTCAAAGTGTTGGCACTGAAGTTTTGTGGACAACAACGGGGGTCAGAGACCTGAAACATCTCTCTGAAAGTAGACGTAGCTATCTTGACAATTGCTTGAAGCTAAGATGTTTTGGCAGAGTCAGCATTGCTGAGCAGTTAGATGAGGGCTATAGAATTGGCATTAGAAGGCACAATGAAGAGGTGACAGAAAATTGTCACATACTGTCCAGAATAATAGACTATGAAATTTTGTGGGGCCTTTGAGTTGGCTTTACGTGGCAATGATGAGAGTGAGAGCTCTGTTAACCCCGGGATGTTTAGTGGGTTGGTGGATTGTGTTGCCTCTCTGGATGGAGCTTTGAAAGAACACCTTGGAATGCCACTGTTTTTAAGGGTACTTCAAAAACTGTACACGATGAGCTCCTGGACATTATGCTGTCTGTGGCAAGGGAACAAATAATCAAAGCTCAAAACAGTGATTTTTTATCAATCCAGGCAGAGAGCATCTTGCTGCCATCGTTCCTGAGGATCAGAAAAGTAAGCTAATCTGCCAGGCCTATGATGGAGCCAATGTGATGAGGACTGCCACTGCAGGTGTTCAGAGGAAAAGAAAATATGTATACCCAAATGCCCACTATATCCTCTCACATTTCCAAGGTGAGAATCTTTTTTCTGACCTAGGTGGATTTGCCAGCTTTTTTTCAAGATCACCCAAGCGCATGTGTGTTCTCGATAAAATGGTGGCCCGTAGACTGTCAACATCCAGCAACATCAGATGGAACGTTCACAGCCGAGCCATCAACACTGTGTTTGAGCACAGGGAGGATCTCATTCACTGTTTTGAGAACATACGAGACTCAGGTGACTTTGACCCCAATACCATCAGAGAGACAGGAGCCTTGGCCATGCTACTGGAACATCAGGACTTTAAGTTATTTCTGGAACTTTTTCACCACATTATGCCACATGTGGACCTCCTCTATGCCAAGCTCCAGAAGAAGAACATCGACTCAGTCCACATCAAAGGGAGCATCCAGCAGTTCGAACAGGACATACAAAAGATCAGGTAATAAGTATTCCTGTTAGTAATGTGATCATTATTTACCTTTTTCATCATTATCTCTCTTTCCCTTTTTTTAATTATTATTATGAATTCTCCTTGTCCTTCACAGAAATTCTCTCCATTCCATGGGTGAGCAAAGCAGCGGCTCTCTGCCGGCAGAGAGGCATCGGGTACTCAGTTCAGAGGATCGTCAAAGGGTTTCAGAAGAGGTGAGTTTATGTTATAGAAATCTGTCATAGTCCATGTTTCATCAGAGGTTGTAATATTTGTTAAAGGAGAAATGTGTTTTGAAATGCCATTTTAAATATATTATTGTCATGTTGCAGAGATGTTCCAGCCTATTCTAGACTTTGGTACAAATCACCCCCAATTACTTTTATTTTTTTCATGAAAATGGAAATTATGCAAAAAAGATTATTCCCTCTAATGTTTCAAATCATATCGCAATTGCCGTATTAGTCAAAATAACAGCAATAAGATATTTTTTCCAAAATCATGCAGCCCTAACAGAAGGTGACAGTGGCAGTAAAATTACTTGAATTCCATATTTATTTTTTCTCTACATATTTTTGACAGGGGGACAGGTTTGAGGAACATCACAGGTCATTTCCTGAAGATGCACTGCGCACCTTGAAGGCATACCCAGTGCTGCATGGAAGCAAGGTGAAGACAGAACTTGATCTCATCTACAGCAAGGAAGAGTTCAGAGCCTGTCTTGGTGCTGTGGACCTATTCCAGCTGTTTATGGAGCACAATCTAGAAGAAGTCTTCAGAAACTATCACTCTTTTAAAGATCATCATCACCACACCCATGACCACAGCTGAAGCGGAGAGGTGCTTCTTGACCTTGAAAAGAGTAAAAACATTTCTCAGAAACACCATGACCCAGGAGAGGCTGAATGCATTGGCCATGCTGTCCATGGAAAAGAGACTTGTATGTGAGATGACAGACTTCAATCTGAGTCATTAAAAAATTTGCTGGCCAGAAGGAAAGGAGAGCAAAATGTATGTTCAAGTAGTGTTTATTGTTTTGTACCCCACGCTGTCCAGTGCACCCCCCCCCCATATTTTTTATCACCAGCCGCCACTGCTGATAACAAAGAACAGGAAGTTTATCGGATTATCAGGCTGATTAATGGAAGAAGAGAGATGGAAGCAGTGGAAGGAAGAGTAAACCAGCTAGGCCCTGACCTGAGTGCTGCCAGGAGAGTGACTGTGGTCTGAAACACTCATTGACATCTGCCCATACTGACACCAAATCGGACCTCTCTGTGTGTGTGTGTGTGTGTGTGTGTGTGTTTATCTGTATCATCACAACACTGAATTTAATCTACTTATGAAAATGGTGCCACAGAGACAAGGGCTGTGAGCTAGACTGCACGAAACGTTACAGAAGTAAAAATGTAGGCCATCAAGTGTGAATGAAACTCAGTTTGTATGTTCAGAAGATAGCACAGGATGTCTCCAGTGAGTTTAATCAGGATTTCTCAAAGGCATCTAGAGTTATTGAGTAAAGCGGACGTCCACCAACCTTCGATCCCTGGCCCCTGCAGTCTACATGTTAAAATGTCCTTGGGTAAGATACTGAACCCCAAAATTGCTCCTGATGGCTGTTCCATTGATGTGTGATGTGTGCATGGTAAATGATGGTGGCGCTGTCCAATCAGCCACCATGTGTGAAAATGGTTGAACGCTGGTTTGTTTTGTGCTTTGAGTGGTCTAATAAGACTAGAAAAGCGCTATATAAATGCAGTCCATTTGGCATCTCAGTCCTGCAATGCTATATACCCATTTTGGTGTTGATACAGTGAAAAGCCAAAAAATAATCACTAATAATAATCAATAATCAAAAAAATCACTTAACTGTTTTTTACATTTAACCAAAATCAAACATAGTGGACTTTGTAGGACACATTGAGCTTGACTTGTGTATCCAATTTCAAGTCAGTTGGACTTATGGCATGAGGGGCGTGGTCCTTCAAAAACTGCATTTTTGGGTCCTGATTACAGTGCCACCATCTGGCTGATTTGGCTCATATTTCTTGTGAAGCGTTTAAACATTATTCCCAGTTATTGGGCCAGGTTTCATGTTTCTAGCTCATTCCAGCTCACCATAATTTGAGCCGCTGCAGCAGACAAATAATAATGAACTGGCACAAAGGGGTTGTATCCCTTCAGTGTTTGAACAAAAAGCAACAACAAAAAAACAATATATATAAGTATTTCAGAAACTGACATTTGGTGGACAGCTAATGTGCCAAGATACTTGTTCATGAAAGTTTAGATGAGCAGCTTTCTGGGGACACACATTCATCAAGACAAAATCTCCACCCCTCCAAACTTCTGAATTATCTTGTGTCCGAGGAGCTGATGCATAGAAGGGGAGGGGTGAGGCCCAGGAGGGAGGAACAGAGGCTTGTGAGTGGCACTTTGATACAGTCAGGTCCAAAAATATTTGGACACTGACACAATTTTCAATATTTCTGCTCTGTACACCACTACAATGGATTTGAAGTGAAACAATCAAGATGTGCTTTAAGTGCAGACTTTAGCTTTAATTTTATAAGGGAGGTCACTGATAGTAATAGCTCTTTGGACTTCATATTGAGAGTTGACCTCACCAGATTCCAAATGCAAATACCACACTTGAAATGAACTCTAGACTTTTATCTGCTTCTTGTAAATGAAATAATGAGGGAATAACACACACCTGGCCATGGAACAGCTGAGTAGCCAATTGTCCAATTACTTTTGGTCCCTTCAAAAGGTGGAGAGCACATAGAAAATGTGTTGTAATTCCTACACCGTTCACCTGATTTGGATGTAAATACCCTCAAATTAAAGTTAAAGTTTGCACTTAAAGCACATCTTGATTGTTTCACTTCAAATCCATTGTGATGGTGTGCAGAGCAGAAATGCTGAAAATTGTGTCAAAGTCCAAATATTTATGGACCTGAATGTATGTGACTTCTGAAAGAGCTCCACCAAGGCAGATTAATTTAGACCCAAAGCTCAGGCCTACCAATTCAAAGCTAAAGAGAAAGTGTGAGGAAAATCATAATGAACACCAAATGCACTGACAAAGAAGAACAGAGGTGGTGAATTCTACTTAGAGGTGTAATAGTGTGTGTACAATTCGACACAGTACCTTAGGGTTGTTACACCCTGTGACATTAAGAATTACTGTCAAAATAGTCTTTTATGTCTCTTTACTTGCACATGCAAACTACAAAATTTTATAGCACGAGTATTCTTCAGACAGTTCTTGTCTATCAGCAGTAGACAAAGAGTGCATAAAGTGTAAATTGTAATTTTGATAATACTTTTTCTTAGCTTGTGGTTGCTAAATTGTTAATACTTTTTTAAACCTTCTGTTTATGTTGTTATGTTTATACTGTTATATTGCTATTTAACTACCAACTGTCCCCTTGCTGCTGTGCAATGTAAATGTCCCCACTGTGGGACGAACAAAGGTATATCTTATCTCATCTCCTCTCTCCCTCTCTCTCTTTGTATATATATATACACACACACACACACACACACAAAAAATAAGAGCCTGTATGTCTGTCAGTTTCTGGTACCATGTTACAAGTACAGGAGAGGAAAGGAAGCAAAGGTAGATATTCTACAAAGGACACAGTGATATTTCCTGCTACTTCAAGAGGCTGCTGGCAGGTTGGGACAGAGTTACTTTACAAGGTTGAAGTTACTGAGCGTATCTTGAGATTGCCTGCAGGTGGGTAAATATGCCAATTATGTTATCCTCATTTCTGTCTGATCTTGGCTATAAATAACCTTGCAGAGTGAGCTGTGTGTAATCTTTTTTATCTGCAGCAGCAGATTAGAAAACACATCAGAAGGTTAACATGTCACTGAATCAGCAAGATAAGTTTCTTATCTGATGAAAATAAAACAGAAATCAAATGTCCACCTGAAGAAGTTCTTTGCTTTCACATGGAGTAACAATGGTATTAATCTGAGAATTGTTTGTAATACCAATGTGGATTATGAAATATTAAGGACTCATGCAATAATTTTAGAATAATAAAATTATTTTTATTTATATAGTGTCCTGTCAAAATTTCCAACAACTGTAAATATATTAAACTGATCAATTGAAAAGGTGTTACTAAATTATCAGACTTTTATTGTTCACGTTGACAAAAGAAAGACTATGAGAATGAAGTCAAAGTGAAGAGTAGAGAGGAAAACTGGCTTATCACACTGTAGTAAATGTTCTGTATAAGTATCAGTTTCATTAAGTTCACTGATGGTAGTTTTATACTTAAGCATGATCTCTCTTTCTGGAAAATAAGGGAAACAGGAGAGGAAAAATAAATGAAAGATAACTATGACAAATTCCTACCAAGTGTTAAACATTAGACATTTATATTATGTAGGCTTTATAATAACATTTTTTTAAATTATCCTTAATGTTCAATATTCAAATGAAAACCCACAAAACATACACAACAAAAACTTCATTTGGTTATCCAGTTACTTAAACATTGCGTCATAGCTCATTTAAAACGCAGATTAGTGTAAGTGTGTATATGGGTCTGTGGTGACCTCTGCTGGTGTAAAACACCATTACATCACTTCACTCCAATGACTGTTACTGAAGATGCACACTTCCTATATACATTCTTCCTGTTCTACTGGAAATACATTTATTTATTTATTTATTTATTTATATGCAAATTGTGACTGTAACAGACCGTGACTGTAGTTAAACAGGGTGACTACATGAGTCTCACTCTCTCAATGGAGCTGGTTCATGTGAAAAATATCAGGTGGTCATATATGGCAATGTTCTGTAGATGTCCTACTAATGAATCAATGGGGACAACCACAAACTGCCCAGTGGGACTCCCTTGTGTGGCTACGCATGTCAGAACATCTTACCAGAAGGCATCACTTACTAAAAAACATGACAAGAACTATGGTCTCCCCTCATATAAAGCCACCTGCTGTCACATGACTGAAGCCTCAGTTTATGTCACCTGATGACATCAGATACAGCACCATTCATTGAGGATGAGTGTGAGGTGTGACTGGTAATGTATATTGTTCAAAAGGTCAAGGTTGTATGCTCATTTAACAAGGGGCATTTTCACAGCGTAACACAGAATTCAATATATTTGAATGACAAATTTAATTAAGTACATTGTTGGGGCCAACTGTAAGATGACACTTGATACAAGATACGCTGAACTGATAATTAATTATGCAGTGACATTGAATATCATAGAATGTTAACGTGTTATCTGAGAATTAATGTTCTTGCTAGAACCATATAGCAGTGAGAAACGCTGCCCCTTTGGAGTACAGACTGATGATTGATCTGCCCTTAGATTCAGACCGAAATCAGCTATGTTGACGCAGGGTGGGGTTGTGGTGCTTCAGGTACACAGGACATGAGAAACATCGGAAGACTGAGAATCAAATTCATGAATTTGAAGGTCTCTCAGACACCAAAACACTGCACAGCAGTTTATCATATTCACAGACAGAATTTTACAACTCTTGAAAGTTATCACTGTTGCAACGATTGTTAAGATTAACAGTAGAAATGCGGCATTTGTATTACAATACACACACGTTAATGAAGATGAGGACTTGTCCCCCCCGAGTCAGTAAACAGAGTCATTTGTTTTGAACGATTCATACATGACTCACACATCTCTGTGTGTCTAAGGGAAGGGAAGCTGAAGTTGCAATTGTGTGTGTGTGTGTGTGTCTGTGTGACGACAGAAGCAGCAAAACTTTTAGTCTCAGAAACTACTTTTGAAGCAACTAAAGGGTTCCTTCAGCCAGTTGTGTGTGTTTCTGCCATGGTGTAAGGACCTGAGACGATCAGGCAAATTAGTCTGCTGACATATGAAATAGTGTCAGCTGTATTTACACGTTATTTTTGCGCATGGCTATTTTTTGGGGGGTAAATTAATTTCCCTGGAACTAAGACCTTGGTCCCTGCAGGGGAAGAGTTCACCCTAAGGTTTCCCTGGGGTAAGTTCCTGTAGTAGATGTACGGCTTTAGCAGATAATGATGGCAAAAATGTTAATATGTACATGTCTAACCAGTAAGTTGATCATAGTTTATAACTGCAAGAGTAACTGCAAGCTGATGGTCAATTCTGACAGACATCTAAATGACTTAGTGAAAATTGCAACTGTGCAGAAACTGGTCCTCAATGTTAAAAGTCAAAATGTGTCAGGTGTGAAAAGTGAAAATGTAAGTAGTATCTATACAAAAAATGCTTTCTATGGCACTTATGGCAGGCTGTACTAGAGCTATCTTGGCCAGAAATTTGGAGTTTTGTAGCTAGAGCTGTGTTCCTTCAAAGGTATAATAATGAATGACATAGAAACACATTAAATATATTTTTGTCAAGATGTTACATAGATGGGAAAATGCTTGTTACAGTTCTCTCTTTTGCTTTATCTAATTTTAATTTTGTGTTATTTTCCTGTGCCAACATATAATTTCTCATTGATTGGTACAAGTATCTATATTCCTACTTGAATAATTTCAAATAATAAATCAGCCAGTAGCCTAAATATCCATGTATGTGACTCCAATGCTTGAAGACATTCTTGCTACTCAAGTGACACAGCTCCTAACCAGTATGGAAAGTGATGCCATGCCTTCACAGGCGGATATCACTGGTGTCTGAGAGGGAGCAGAGGACGGAGGGAGCAGCTTACCTGTGAGCTTGTTGTGGCTGAGGACCAGTTGAGTGATGTTAGACAGAGTGACTGAAACGACATGGAACATCAAGTCAACAAAGCACTGCAACTAACTTGGCAGATTGTTTACTCATGCATCTTACTGGTATATAAAATTTAAATAGGACCATAATTAATAATATACTAGGAGCAAATTGATTATTTTTTAATCTATTGTAAAAATGCAATATTTGAGTTATCTAACTGAAAACATTCAAATCATGGCAACAGTTTTATCTAAATAGAAATGTGGAGGTGCTTATGAGGATTATTTTTGTACATTTGGACCATACAGCTGAGTCAGCTGATCAGAATGGAATTTACATTTTTAAAAAGTGTAAGTAATATGCTTCCTGTACTATCACTTCACTTCATTTTATTGTTCCTTCAGGGGAAAATTGACATACATTACATGCAGTAGAATACAAAATCATACAAGACAAACAACAACAACAATGACAACAGACAATCCAAGACACAGAGTATGGAGACTAATGGGCACCAATCATGTCATTGTGTCATTTATCAACTTTGGACATTTAAATATTAGTTCAAGGTTTCTTATATTTGTTGCTTGTTACTCTTGGCAGCTTACTTTATTTTAAGGGCCAAATCTGAAACTGTTCTGCATCTGGCTCTGCAGAGTGACTGCGGCTCAAAGATGGCACCATTCTCGTAAAATGCAAATGGAAAAGCTGTTTCACAACATTTTGATTTAAGGAAAAAAAGATACCATAATTACACCCTATGTTTAATCTACCATGGTCACAGGAGTTAACCTCTGCTGGGTGGCTGTTTTGCTGATTGTTAATAACACTATCAGGGTATATTTGTAAGGGCAAAGATAAAAATTTTTAACAACTTTGTCAGTGAAAAATTGCATTCTTATGCAAATGATTTGCATTAACAAATATATTTTTGAGAGAACAGAACCCACATTACAGTGTTTTCCTGCTCCAGCTTCTGCCCAGTGGTAGGATCTACAGAGCACTGTGCCCTGTTTTCTTTATCCCCGGGTCTTTGTTTACTGAAATATTTAATATGAATATGAATTATAAGCTCATACCACCACTGAATCTTTTGTGGCAGACGTAACTATCCCTGTCACCTCACTCACACCCCACCACCTGACACATACGCACACAGTGTGGACAACTTGGCAAATTTCTTGCTCGACTTATCAACTTTTCAGACCCTCTTAGAGACTTAATTTAAAAAGTGATTTTCTAGCAAGTTAGTCAGATCATCGAGGGGAAAGAGAAATATAGACCTAGACAAATATATTATAGTTTAATCTATCCCCATGGATGCTGCTCAGAGTAATCTCAGTCAGCAGCTCTCTTCCTCTACTGGGACAGGAGTGAGTGAGTGAGTTACTATGGTTACGGAGGCTCTGTCACTCTGACACTTTCTCACAACAACACAGGACAAGAACAGAGAGGCAGACAACATATGAGGTGAAGAGGGAGGTACATAACACGGAAGGAAAAGAGGGAGACAGACAACATAGGAGAAAAACAAAAGTCCCAGACATTTCAAATGTCTGTATGCACCCTTGCTCACACCATATATATTACAATGTAATAACACACAGTACAGCAGCATGTGCATAATATATTCTATAAGTCTAACCAGACTGGATGTACGTATACTCCATTCGTCAACAGACATACACAAACCACTTACCCATACAATGTGTAGGCTATTCCAACATTTTTGCACTCCAATGCACTGTAGCACTACTTTGGCTATATGGACAATACACAACCACATACAGTCTAGAGTAAGTTTGACCTGCATTAAACTCTATGAATAGGTATCTGCATATGAATGCAGAATCTGTGGGCAAGGGACAAGATTTGGTATTGGAAGCATTATGGTTTCCATTTGTAGTTTGAGTAGTATTGACTTATCACATTTGAGTGAGCGTTGGTTGTATGCAGGTAAACAGTCCATGTGGTTGGGACACATTGGCCCAAATGCAATCCTGGAACCCATCAGCTATCGTCTCACTACAAATTAGCTATTTATTGACTTGTTTAATATACTTGCATTCATATGCAGATATCTGTTTATAGAGATTAGGTGAAATATCATCTTTCCATCACAAGTTGCTAATCGGCCTAAAACAATGATCAGCACACAGTTATCTGGATATTTGCTGGCTACACTGGAAGCCCCAAAAAACATTGGCTGTTGTTGGCTGGCTGCCCCTGGAGCGACATCATCCTCAGCAACAACCCATGGGTTCTGAGTTCGGACCTGCATGTATTTATTATGTTTTTTGTCTATTTTTGCATTACACCACCATATAGCTCATGTTCGCTTGCTGTTTAGGTATATTGTATTTGTTCTCAACATGGTGCCTAAGTAGACTGAAAGATATTGGAAACCAGAGTCAAATTCATCATATGTTTAAAACAAAGGCCTACTTGAATAATAAAGTTGAATGTGATTGTGATTACTAAAGGTTAGCTGGCCAGCGGTTTTATTTAAGTCTGCTTATATCCCGCAGAAGAGGCGTGCTGCAGTGACGTCATCACCAGTGAGCCAGATCTGCGTTTGTATCTTCTGACACGTACCTGAAGATTCTTCGTGTACAGCTAAAGCCTAATGGCGGTTATAACAACAGACTTAATATACTTTCGCGGTGAAATTGAAGTCACTCTCTTACATAATCCTGGGATGTCCAGCATGTTTGAAATGCCCCTGTCGCACATCTCCACCTCTGGGATGTTCTTGTCCCGACTCTCCTCCACTATCTTCTTCAAAGACTTGGACATTCTTCTGATAATTCTGATATAAAAAGTACAACGTGTAACAGTTAATTAACAGAAAAGTCTGCATTCGTACATTGTAGCGTTAGATGAGAGCGAGCACCCCCACAAAAAACACGTTACCTAAAGGAAGCTGAAATAAGCTTTGTTGACACTATACTGAACGTGCTTACCGTTTGTACAGGAGGAGTGAAAAAGAAAAATATTTCAGCCTTTTGACTCCCGTTACGGACTTCGCTTCCAGCTCACACCCAACCGGAAGTTTATGTGCGAGCCACCATTCCATAATAGGATACTTCCGGTTCCTAGACGCTTCAGCCACACTTCCGTGTCAAATTGAGAGCTTCCGAAACTCTTAAGGTCCGCTGTGAAAAGCTGCGGCATGTAAAATGAAGAAGTGAAAATGAAGAATATTTAAGATTTTGTAGTTTTTGAAGGTCAGCAATCAAACTTTTGACTTTTATCACAAACATTTGTCTCTCTGTGTGTGTATTCACACACACGCACACACACACATAATATATCCATATTTACAACATTTTCAACATACAGGAAAGTGATAACCCCTAACCCAGTTTAAGAACAAATAAGGGCTTAAGAAAAAACGTGACAGAAATAGAGATGGTGCTGGACGCCGTCAGGAGATTCTTGAACGTTGTAGATATAACTGGAAAAGATCTAGACGCTACACTGAGGGAAGGATTTGCAGTAAGTCAGTAGGTGGCGGTAATGAGCAAAGTTTGTCATCTGGAGGTATATCAATCCCAATTCGCCCTCCATAACACTTGGTAGCGGTAATGCGCCATTTCGTTGTTTGCCAAACTTCATCCAAACAGCGTGACAACAGTGAGGCAGAAATGTGCCATGGGGAATCTGCGAGTCCTCGAGCTATACAGTGGGATAGGAGGGATGCATTATGCTTTAAAGGGTAAGCTTATCGTTGATAGAACTGATTTCACTTTGTTTTTATGTCATTGTATGTTCTTAACCATATAAATTGGAGCTCTGTCTTCTCCGCCACGCTGTCATTCACTGTAAAGTGACAAAATCAGTCAGGAAATGGTATCATACGTTTAATTCTATATTGATACTGCCAATGATTACCTCCACGGACTTTGTTCATCATGTCCATCTTCATATAATAGTAGTGGAAGTTCTGCTGCATCCACGTTGCTGAAAGACACCCATCTAGCTCTGAACTACTAGCTAGCAAGCTAAGCTGTATGCTACTCTGCGTTGTGTATTGCTAGCCGGCTAACCCTGTGGCCCCACTTCTGCACTGGTAACTGCTTTCAACAGTTCCACCTGAAATGCAGGCGTAACGTTATATGTCATAATTTTAGCCTACAGCCGATCAATCAATCGTTTTCTGAAGTGTAATAAACTTAATGCCCGTTTTAGTAATAATAAAAATCATAACGTTTGAGTTCATGTTGCTGTCTAATTTTTTAAAGTTATTGTATAGGCTCAAAAACCAACTCCAGCACAACTAATGACATATATTAACATCGAGGTTAACGTTATCTCTGGAACCATGCTGAAATGTGACATTAATATTTTGAAGTTTCACAGTTCTGGGCATTGGTGAGAAACACAGTCGACGTACCAGCACACAATGAACCACTGAACAATATACACTCACCAGCCACTTTATTCCACTTTATTAGGTACACCTTGCTAGTACTGGGTTGGACCCCCTTTTGCCTTTAGAGCTGCCTTAATTCTTTGTGGCATAGATTCAACAAGGTGCTGGAAACATTCCTCAGAGACCTTGGTCCATATTGACATGATAGCATCATGCAGTTGCTGCAGATTTGTTGCCTGCACATCCATGCTGTGAATTTAACATTCTACCACATCCCAAAGATGCTCTGTTGGATTGAGATCTGGTGACTGTGGAGGCCATTGGAGTACAGTGAACTCATTGTCAATTTCAAGAAACCAGTTTGTGATAATTTGAGCTTTGTGACATGGTGCGTTATCCTGCTGGAAGTAGCCATCAGAAGATGGGTACACTGTGATCATAAAGGGATGGACATGGTCAGCAATAATACTCAGGTAGGCTGTGGTGTTATAATGATGCTCAATTGGTACAAAGGGGCCCAAAGTGTGCCAAGAAAATGTCCCCCACACCATTACACCACCATTAGCAGGCTGAACCGTTGATACAAGGCAGGATGGATCCATGCTTTCGTGTTGTTTATGCCAAATTCTGACCCTACCATCTGAATGTCACAACAGAAATCAAGGCTCAACAGACCAGGCAACGTTTTTCCAATCTTCTGTTGTCCAATTTTGGTGAGCCCGTGTGAATTGTAGCCTCAGTTTCCTGTTCTTAGCGGTGGTCTTCTGCTGCTGTAGCCCACCTGCTTCAAAGTTCGACATGTTGTGCATTCAGAGATGCTCTTCTGCATACCTTGGGTGTAATGAGTGGTTACTTGAGTTACTTCTGCCTTTCTATCATCTCGAACCACTCTGACCATTCTCCTATGCCATCAACAAGGCATTTTCACCCAGAGAACTGCCACTCGGTGGATATTTGTCGAACTATTCTCTGTAAACCCTAGAGATGGTTGTGTGTGAAACTTCCAGTAGATCAGCAGTTTCTGAAATACTCAGACCAGCACGTTCAAAGTCACTTAAGTCACCTTTCTTCTCCATACTTCGGCAGGTTGTCTTGACCATGTCTGCATGCCTAAATGCACAGAGTTGATGCCATGTGATTGGCTGATTAGATATTTGCGTTAACAAGCAGTTGAACAGATGTGCCTAATAAAGTGGCCGGTGAGTGTTTACAGGTTTTGGAGCAACATATGCTGCCTGGTAGACATCGTGTTTTTCAGGGAAGGCCTTGCATATTTCAGCAAGACAATGCCAAACCACATTCTGCACGTATAACAACAAAGGAGAACTCGCACTGTTGAGCAGCTGAAATCCTATATCAGGCAAGAATGGGACAACATTTCAATTTCAAAACTTCAGAAACTGGTCTCCTTGGTTCCCAAACGCTTACAGAGAGTTGTTAAAAGAAGAGGTGATGCAACACAATGGTAAACATGCCTCTGTCCAAACTTACTTGAAACGTGTTGCTGGTGTCAAATTTAAAATGAGCATGTATTTTTCATAAAACAGTAACATTTTTCGGTTTCAACATTTGATATGTTGTCTTTGCACTATTTTCAATTAAATATGGGGTTTAAATGATTTGCAAACCATCACAATCTGTTTTTATCAACATTTTACACAGTATCCCAACTTATTATTATTTGGAATTGGGGTTGTATAAGGAAAGAAGAAAAACATCAATGTAACAGGTGTAGGTCAGTGTTTCATATGTAGTGTTGGGCTGATTGGCTTTGGGGAATCTGCTCAAATTGCTGTAGCCTTTCTTTGTTCCTCATCCTATACCTGAAGCCACTCCATCATTGCATCTGTATTAGGGGTGGGCAGTATACTGGTGTCACCATCATCACCGGTGTGATGTTGCACCACGACATGGATTTTGCAATACTGTCATCACTGTGATTAATCAATAATAGCCTAATTCTACAAACATAAGCCATTTTATTTTCTTCAGAAGTTCAGTTGTGGTCTGAATACACTTGTTGTTATACATTATATATTATGTTGCAAATAAAAACGGAAAACATTTTCATTATAACTGTCTTTGCGTTGAAAATGTGGTGAAATACCGTGATATAATACCGCCACCACCCAAAAGGTGAAAAATACTGTGATAATAATTTTAGTCCATATCACCCAGCCCTAATCTGTATCCATAGCATCAGAATCAGGTTTCCCCACTTCATTTTGTAGGCCGCTTCTTGTGTGACTTCATGCAATGTTGGTCCTGATTCCCAGTAAATTATCATTTTAGTAAAGACTGTGCAAATGTATTCCTTTCTCCTTCAGCATTTTCTTGATGGATGATTCAGGTGTACACCATATGCTTTTGGTTTTCTTTTGCCAAGCTATATTTAGGACCATTAGATTTCTGTTAGGGTTAGGGTTAGCTGAAAAGGTGTGTAAATAACACACCTTTTCAGCATTTTTTTGTAAAGATGGCGATTTGTCATGTGTAATATTTGATATTTAATATTCCATATTTAATTCATTATGCAAAATCTCATTTCTTTTTTCAATTCAATGTTCTGTCCATAGTGTATATACTGGTCACATATTACATATTCTCATGTAAATATTCCTTGTGTAAATTTGTTAATCCTTGTTTAAATTTGTTAATACTTTTCTTTAGCCTCTCTTTAAGTAGTAATATTTATCTGCCATTTTTCATGGATAAAACAGCAACACTTAGTGGCCAAAGATTAATACATTACACCTGATGAAATATGCTGATGTCAGCTAGAGGAATATAAGATAAGATAAACATTTATTCTTACCACATTGG
The DNA here is from genome assembly GCA_025331565.1 of Holacanthus passer. NCBI lineage: Eukaryota > Metazoa > Chordata > Actinopteri > Pomacanthidae > Holacanthus > Holacanthus passer. The sequence continues at coordinate 150,537 of JAFREQ010000210.1, read as the reverse complement.
GGAAATTTATATTGCTCTGCAACAAAGAGGATAGAAGCAGATAAATAGTAAACAATATAATAGTAAATAGTGTCTTATTTCAGTTTCCGTGTCTATAGCAAGTCTGACTTAATGTTATATTTAAGACTAGGTCTATTTTTTTATGCAACTGGCCCCTGGTCCCCTCTGTAATTTGCTCAAATAATGTTTTTGGGGTTTGTTTGTTTTTTTGAGAAAATGTGTATCTTATAATCTATTTTTCTTCTTCCAGAGAGTGGCATACCTTTCCAGGTAGTGGCTGCCATCGACATAAACACCACGGCTAATCAAATTTACAAGCACAATTTCCCTCACACCCCACTTTGGAATAAGACCATTGAGGTGTGTTATCTTTTGACATTTTGACATTAGGGTTTGCTTGTATCTGAACAAAAGAATGTTTCAGCCTCTATGCAGTTTGGTTTGTCTGTTGCCCTGTGATAGACTGGCAATCTTTTCAGGGTATTGCTGTTGTGTATTGAAGATGAAGGGATGGAAAACCAGTAATATAAACATAATTAAAATTTATTACATTCTTGCAATTTATTATAACTTTGCAGTGTCATAATGTGAATAATTTTCAATCTTTTTATTTTATTTTAGGGCATAACACTAGATGACTTCAATAAATTATCTTTTGACATGATTTTGATGAGCCCTCCTTGCCAGCCTTTCACCAGGTAGGTATATTTTGTAAGTTGTAATAATAATACAAAGTGCTTTACATTAAAACAACAATAATTAACGACAAATACAATACAGAGCATAAAAAATAATGAATATATATAAACAGATAAGAAACAATAAATAAATACATAAATAAATATAACAAATAGGAATAAAAGAATAGAGACAACAGAACATCAACTAAGAAAAGCCAAATGATAAAAATGAGTTTTAAGACGCGATTTAAAAGAGGACACAGAGTTTACTTGTCTAAGAACCTCAGGCAGGGAGTTCCACAGCTGAGGGGCCCGGACAGCAAAGGCCCTGTCGCCTTTGATGACAAGTCTTGATTTTGGAACAATTAGTAGGCCCCTGTCAGAGGATCTCAAGCATCCGTCTGACTTATAGGAAGTCAACAAATCACAGATATAGGCAGGAGCCAGACCGTTCAAGGCTTTGAAAACAAGCAGTAGAATCTTAAAATCAATTCTAAAACTCACAGGCAATCAGTGAAGGGCAGAAAGGATAGATGTAATGTGGTCACTCCTCTTTGTGTGTGTTTAAAAACCTGGCAGCGGCATTTAGAATTAGCTGCAGTCTTTGAATGTTGCGCCTGCTGATGCCGGAATAAAGTGCATTGCAGTAGTCAAGTCTAGAGTAGATGAAAGCATGTATGACCTTTTCTAAGTCTGCTGGGGAGAGGAATGACCTGATCTTAGTTAGCTGTCTCAGCTGAGCAAAACAGGACTGCACCACTTTAGTCACCTGAGAATCAAAGGACAGGTCAGAGTCAAAGATAACCACTAAGTTCCGGGCCTCTTCGCGAACATTGTTAGATAAGGCACCCAGACTAGAGGAGAGGTTATTAATGCTGCTAGAACTGGGTCCACGGGGGGTAATCAAGATGATTTCTGATTTTGAATCATTTAATTGTTTTTAGACATCCAGTTTCTGATTTTGGCAAGGCAGGACAAAATGCAGGAACTTTCTGTGGAGCCAGGCTTTATAGGAAAATATATATATATATATGCATAAAAGTGGAAATCGATGCAACATTTCCCCCAGGGGTAAATAGTAAACAAAAGAGGGCCCAAAATAGACCCCTGAGGGACCCCACAAAAAAAAGAGCAGCACAAGAGGAGGAGGCATCTCCAAGACTAACAGAGAAGGACCTGTTTGTCAAATATGAGATAAACCATTTAAGAGCCACATCACTGATGCCAACATTATTCTTCAGACGGTTGATTAAGATATTATGGTCTACTGTGTCAAAGGCTGAGCTGAGGTCGAGGAGAATTAAAATAGAATACAAGCCAGTGTCGGCTGCAAGCAGTAAGTCATTGGTGACCTTGGCCAGAGCAGTCTCAGTGCTATGTAGGGCGCTGAAACCAGACTGAAATTTCTCAAAAATTTGATTGGTATTCATAAAAATTTTTTTACAAAAGAAAGTTGTAGAAGCACAGTAGAGGTTAGTGACCCGACCAGGAGGTTTGCCTGCCAAATGTAAGCTTGGGTGGGCTCCAGTATATTGAGGTGAATACAAGAATAAGGGTCCGCAACCACAGAAGTGGCAGTGTGCTTTGAACTAAATGCTAATGTCAGCATGTTACTTAAATTAAATCCTATTTTACAGAAGTTACATTTGAATTGTTCTCATTAACGAACATTTTTTTGTTTTGTTGTCAAACAATGGAGCAAGGCTGTGGCTACCTACAAGTCATTCTCAAGTTGCTGCACTGCTGATCGAAACCATTATTTTCTACTCTCAACATCATCTAAAGTAAACATAAATCCAGGCTTATGACAGCAGCTGTGCTATGTGAATGCTATATCAACATGTAAAATCAGTAATTACAGAGAAATTTAGATGCAGCAAAAGGTTTTCATATTCATATTCATATTTATATGCAAATCATGTCTTGACTGAAATTAGGCCAGTTAGACTGCCATAGTTTTGGTCTTCTCAATTTGAAAAGACCAGCCCTAGCAATGAGGTAGTTGTGATCAGTAACTAGTAAATGATTCCTGTTAGGATTAGTACAATGCACAAGGTGTTGAGGCAACAATACGTGTCCATATATCTGTGGCAAATTACACCCACTGCCACCCCTGCAAAATACAAGACTCAAAATGCAACTTATGGCCATGAAAAAGCCAGCCACATTGTGAAGCATAAAGACACAATATGATGCTATGACATGTTTTGGTTGAGCAATCATGTCATGTACACTATCATCCAGTCTATCCATCCATGTCATGGACATCAGACACCTCCACCCTGGTATAGAAAGCTCATAAACAACTATGTCTCTTAACAAAACTTCAGGCCAACTTCCCTTGCCAAGTTCTTCTACTTTTATAGAGGACCAGAAAGCAAAAGAAATCCTGACTGGCAACATTACAAATTGGCATCGGATGTGCACGGCCCAGGACGAGACGGCTCTGCAGCAAGTGATTTAAACCGAGCAGAACATCATTGATACCCATCTACCAAGTATCATTGATATTGTTGAGGTGAGGTGCTGCACAGAGCCCAAAGGATACTGAAAGACGATACCTACTCCAGCCACAGCATGTTCACCCTGCTGCCCTGCTACCTACCTGCTGAGTATCTGCTGCTATACCTCCAGACTACAGAGCAGCTTCTTTCCTCAGGCTGTGAGACTACTAAACTTGTCCTCCACTCAGCCATAAAAATTGTTTTTTAATTTTATTTATCCAATTATATACACTACTCACAAAAAGTTAGGGATATTCGGCTTTTGGGTGAAATTTCAGGATGAACCTAAAATGCATTATAACCTTTACAGGTGAACTTAATGTGACCTTCTGTAAACTTTTGAATGCCAATGTCCAACTGTTCAATGTTTCAGTACTTTTTGCACAAGTTGTTGTTCTCTGACAAGGAGCTTAACGGCAAAATTCACAACAGGTATTTGATCCATGAATTGACCAATAAATTTCCTGGTTCAATTAGAATTGGTATTTAAACAGTCCTCCTCATCATGTTGTTCACATTTTGACATCATGAGACCAAGACTACACCTAACAATTGATCAACAGTACCTCGCCATTGCGAGGCTTCAAACAGGATGTTCTCAGACGGAAGTGGCCACTGAGCTTAGAGTGTCACAGAGTGTCATCAGCAGCAGACAATAAGTTGGTTTGTGAACAGCATGAGACGTCGTTGTCAAGCTGTAATTGATGCTCAAGGGCACATGACAAGTTATGGAGACATTGACATTTTTTGTTGTGGTATACCCACCACTGTTGTTGGCTTTATTTTCAATAAATTATTTGAGATGAGGAAATCACCAGTGCATGCCTCTACTTGAATGCCCTACTTTCATGATATAATATCACTGTGTGTGAACATTTTTACATTTTCCAGAAATTTCACCCGAAAGCCAAATATCCCTAACTTTTTGTGAGTAGTGTATATTTTTTGTTTTATGAGCAGCATAAAGGGACCAGAAGAATAATAAATGATCCTTGTACCTTGTAATTACCTCACACTTGGTGTTATAGTTAAAATTACTGTAGAATATTCAACTATAATAACATAATGTACAAAGTGGTGGACAACAGCTGCATTGTTTTCCATTAATGGTAAAAACTTAACTGCTCCTTTATCGAAGAAACAGTGGTTTTCAGAGAGCATATTATCCTCAAAACAGCCATGACTTTCTTTGTTTTGTTGTTTCACCTACTAACAAAATTCACTGCAATAAACTAGAGCTAGTTAAGTTTGGTTCTCAATTCTCTTTGTTGTCATAGTAACCTTTTTTCTCAAACACTGTATTAAATGACTTATTAATTTAAATTTCTTCATTTTTTTTTTTTTCCCCCCCCCCCCCCGTGCAGGATAGGACTTCAGCGCGACATTGCTGACCCCAGAACCAAGAGTTTTCTCTACATCCTTGATCTTCTGCCAAGGTCTTTAATCTTCATATTCAGCTTTTAATTGCCCTCTGGTAGGCCTCGATGAAAACATATTTTTATACTGAAATCACAACTTGAAAGAGTGCATTTGTCTAGCCGCAAGAGCTTCTTTTGTAATTATAAGTTATATTATTAACGATGTTTTAACTGCCTATAAAAAGGTTTGTTATCATTTAGGTGACAACCGTTGAAAATTTCTGTCAACAAAATGAGTTTAATTCTTGGCTGTTGTATGAATAATTGCATTCTGGCCAGTACATTGTGCCCTCAGCCAAAGATGGTTTTCTTCTGACGGAAACCCCACTGTGTGTTATTTTTGATATTTGGAAAGATAGACAGTGGACTCATTCAAGTAGACCAACAGAGTGCTAGGTCTTTTTTGTAACACTTGTAACATTATGAAAATGTATACATTGTAGGAGTGTAGTGGATGAGGTATGAGGTGTGGATTCCACACATAGCTTTATAAATGAGGCCCAGCTCTTTTGTCTGTGTTGTGGGCCAAGGATGGATATGTTAGCATGGTTCCTGTTAGTAAACCCTCTCATCCTTTTTTTTTTCTAAATTTCATATGATGTGTGGCCAGGCTATGCAGGCTGCCCCGCTTCATCCTGTTGGAGAATGTGAAAGGCTTTGAGAGCTCCTCTGCCAGGTATCAATGAAGTGTAATAGTGTCTAATGGAAAAGCTTCACCAATTTAAAATTTCGGCCCTGCTACTGCTTTCAACATTTCATTGCATAAAATTGACAACCAAGTGCATTATGAATTCAATTAACTGGACATGCATAGACCTTTTTTTTTCGCTGCTGTGAGACCTGGATAGATCTAACAACAACATGTGGTTAATTGATGAAAGCTGTATCTAAAATTGCCTGCACTCTCATACACATATATTGTACTTATACTTAATTATCTAAACATGAGCAGAAGCACACATTTTCTTATGTGAACATAAACAAAGAGGACCATCTATATCATTTTTTAAAATACAAATCTGGTTGTAGTTATTACAAGATGTTCATGGGATATTCATCCGTATATCCTTTCCAGTCTGTTGTAAATTGAGAAATCTGTTGTTGTACCTCTGTCTATGAGGTACTCACTCTAAGGACTGACTGGTGCCCTTCTTCTCCTTTTTCTATGACTATGATTTTGGAGTCATTCATAATCAGTCAAATTCAGTCTTATTAACCACTGTAATGATGTTCTACAAAGGTGAAGACATTTGTTTTAAGAGCTAATCGGTCTTCATATTATACGTCTATCCTCTAGGGAACATTTGGTGAAAACACTGATGGAATGTGGATATACTTTCCAGGAGACCATGGTCTCACCCACAAGTGTAAGAAAGATACACGGAATGACTAATTATCAAATGCATCTCTAATGTGGAAGTTAATACATAGTAAGTTATATTTATGTCACTGTTTTATTCATAAATCCAGGTTGGGATCCCAAATTCAAGACTGCGTTATTTCCTGATTGCTAAGATTTCAACAGAAAAGGTAATAAGATAAGATAAACCTTTATTTGTCCCACAGTGGGGAAATTCACAATTTGTAATGCTTTGTTGACAGTAATCCTGGTATCATAAAATGTGTCAAAGAAACATTTTTTTCCCAGATCTTTAACCCAGAATCTCATGAAAATCTGCTGTGTCTGTAATTGTTTGTTTAAAAGAAAATTGCAGCTCAAATTGCCTAATGTAATGTGTAATTTTTGTTAAATGGTAAAGTACATAAATTCCATATAAGAAACAAAGAAGTGTCATGTGCAGACACAAGGCATAAAACAGAAGCTTATAGCCAGCCCAACATTTACAAGTTGTTAGGTGAACTGAACAAATTCCAATGGTAATGGGTGGAGTCAGTGCCCTAAAAGGTATACAGCCCCTTCACCACAGAGCAACATATTTTCTGTATGCTACCAGTACTCAAGTACAGTCTATCTGTAGAAAACTCTCACCCGTACGTAGATAGAAAGAGTTAATGATCGCTGTAATCATTCCTCCTGTTCATACTGGCAGCTAAGATATACCTTCCTGAAGCAATTTCACTACAACACAATGTACAGTGTACAAGAGGTTTGTACAGTACCTCTATTGGTACATAGACACACAGACAGTTTTGTCCCATTTGTCCAGGTTTTGAGATCAGCCTCTGAGATTTCTTTTTAGGGAAATGTAATTTCAGTTGTGCTACTCACTGAAAAGAAAAAAATCAAGGTGCCACTGTTTTTCCGGGCCTCACTGTTTATTATTTCTACCAAAGAGAGCCTGAGTGTTATGTTTTTTAGTAATTTATGTCAACTAACCCATGAGAAAACTGAGATCATCAGGTATTTGATAATGTTAGGACCCCTTAATACTAATAAGTGTGTAATCTTAGTTTTTAGATGCCTTTCCACAAACTGCTGAGAGTGAGTCCCCTGAGCAGCCCACATTCTCGAGTCCTCCCTGCACAGGTACCTGTCAGCCAGAAGAGGAAATGCTGAGTGATCCTGTCCTTTATAAACTAGAGACAACGATGGATGCCCAGAGAAAGATAAATCAGAACAATGATCTGTCTGTTAGGCAGATCCAAGACTTTTTGGAACCTCAGATGAAAGTAAACATGGAACTCTATCTGCTTCTTCCTAAAACACTGCTGCGATATGCTCTGCTGTTGGATATTGTTCGGCCCACATGCAGGAGGTCTGTCTGTTTTACCAAAGGGTGAGTACACAGTAACTGTCTTCATCTATCTTCACCTGTCTCACTATTATATGTCACGATCCACTGCAGACAAAGCAGGTGTGTGCGTGTGTGTGAAAACTGTGGTTAAAATGTTGACCTTCATCCATTTATTTCGTGCCAATGACATGTTTGAAATTAAATTAAAGAACAGCAACAGCTAAAACTCTTATTATATTTTTCATTTTTTAGATTTCTGTTTTTGTGATTTCCTTTTTTCTCTTTGTTTTTGGTCCATCCTTCTTTACTTTGGCCTCATTCACACTCACTTCAAATGTCTCCAAATGTGTCCAGATTTGATTTAATACATTTTTGTTTACACTTAGTAACTTACTGACATATGTAGTTGTCAGGGAAGGGAAGGACCTTTTCAACATTTGACTAACAACTGTCAGAGTATATTTCTAACAAAGAAAGAGAGACCAGCAACACTGGCAGCCACATAATGAGCTATCAATTACTTTTCTGTCTAGTCAGTAGATCAATGTTAAAATGACTGTTATTTGATTGTGTTAATGTGTTATCCGTAGCTATGGGCGATATGTGGAGGGAACTGGCTCAGTACTGCAGTGCTGCATAGAAACAGAGGTAGGTTTTGGCTTCAGTAAAGGCATCAACAAGACGAAACAGCCGAGAACAGTGTCTGAGTTGAATGTCCCTTTAAGTCAAATGTACAGTACATCAACATCAACTGTGACACAATCCGACTGCTGTCTCTGTCACAGTCACAGCACTGTTGTTGTTGTTTCAATGCCAACTGTTATGTAATTGTCATTTATGATATAGTTTATAGTTGTTTTGCTGACTTTTTTTGTGTTTTACAAGCATAAATACTAATTTGCAGGTCATTTTGATGTGGTAACGTGATGCTTTTTAGCTGTATTTGAATATCAATCATTTGTTGCTTTAAACCTTCTGTGTCAGCACTCATTTTGTATTTGGTATAGTCATTCTCACATTATTTGTGAGCCACAGTCACATTTAATACTCCTGCATACTGTGACAACAAGAACCGAATAATATGTAAATGAGAAAAGCTTTTGTAACTTTGGCTGCATTAAAACAGTGACTTTGATCACAGAGAGCAGGAGGGAACAGAATACAGCTTTAGTGGGCTGTCTTTCTCCCTTCCCGCCCCCCTTCCTCAAAACTAATTTTGCTGTGAAGACAAAGACAGAAACATAAAATGCATCATTAGAAATGTACTTTAAGTCAATTACTGATTAATACAGGTATTTATATACATTACATTATTTTGACACTTCAGAGACATAAGGTGCTCTGCAAAAATAGACCAGGTATGATGACAAAGCAGGGAAAAGTCAGATCCTGTTTAAATACACCAAGCGCTACTCTCTTTATGCAGTTTTTTTTTTTTTTTCAGACTTTGGAAATAAATGAATTATAAATAGATAACTACACTTGTCCCACACAGAACTTGGAAATCCAAGAGAATCACAGAATTAGGCTTAAACAATTGCTTTGAAATGTAAAAACATACTGAGACTATCCAGCCGTAATATTCTTAAGTAAGTAAGGCTTTTCATCTGTGTGCTCTACAGATGGAGTGTGTGTTTAGAGGTCTGGACCAAATCTCTGAAGAGGAGAAACTCCAGAGGCTGTTGAAACTAAAGCTTCGTTATTTTACTCCCAGAGAAGTTGCCAATCTCATGGGTTTCCCTCAAAGCTTCTGTAAGTCCAAAAACTTTTGTCTCTTCTTTTTTTTCAGATTACATACATCTTTTTTTCCAACTTTGTATCTTTTAAAATGCTTGCAGCTATTCATGCTGAAGGGGCCGCAGCATCCACTAGGCACTAAAAAACAGTTTATAAAAAAATGTTTGAACTTACATATTGCCTGACAAGATATAGTCAGTTCAATCCAGGCAGCTATGGCCGGAGTGGAAACCTATCTTGGGAGTGTTACTGTCCACATAAGTTAACAGTAATCACTTATGGGCCATTTGTGCAAATTCCATTAATATATACAGTGTTTTTGCAATTGCTCTTGTTTATAAAATCCATACAGTAACTAAATTGTCCTGAAGTTTGAAGATTTGGCAGAGTACCTAACATCCTGAGGAGAGAGAGACAGAGAGAAAGAATAGAAAGTGCACACCTTTTGGTGAGTGAGAGAGGAAGCGTGTGTACATGCATAGAAGGAAGAGACAGGAGACAAAAACTTTATTTGATAATCATGTAGTGCAATTCTGTATAACTCTCTGGTTTCAGTCATAGATGGTATGTAAACTATACAGTAGACTGGAGTGCTAACAGTAACAACCAGAGATGAACCTGTGACAGCTGTCTCATATTGGTATTCGTAAATCTACAGTCAGGTCCATAAATATTTGGACACTGACCCAATTTTCAGCATTTCTGCTCTGCACACCATCACAATGGATTTGAAGTGAAACAATCAAGATGTGCTTTAAGTGCAAACTTTAACTTTAATTTGAGGGTATTTACATCCAAATCAGGTGAACGGTGAATGAATTACAACACATTTTCTATGTGCTCTCCACCTTTTGAAGGGACCAAAAGTAATTGGACAATTGGCTGCTCAGCTGTTCCATGGCCAGATGTGTGTTATTCCCTCATTTCATTTACAAGGAGCAGATAAAAGGTCTAGAGTTCATTTCAAGTGTGGTATTTGCATTTGGAATCCGGTGAGGTCAACTCTCAATATGAAGTCTAAAGAGCTGTTGCTATCAGTGAAGCAAGTCATCATTTGGCTGAAAAATCACAACAAACCCATCAGAGAGACAGGAAAAACATTAGGTGTGACCAAATCAACTGTTGCAGAAAGAAAGCACTGGTGAGCTCAGCAACACCAGAATACCATGGAAAACAAGTGTGGTGGATGACAGAAGAATCCTTTCCCCGGTCAAGAAAACCCCCTTCACAACATTTGGCCAGATCAAGAACACTCATATATATAATGTGTTGTAATTCCTACACCGTTCACCTTATTTGGATGTAAATACCTCAAATTAAAGCTGAAATTCTGCACTTAAAGCACACCTTGATTGTTTCACTTCAAATCCATTGTGGTGGTGGACAGAGCCAAAATACTGAAAATTGGGTCAATGTCCAAATATTTATGAACCTATGCATTTAGTATGATGTAACTGATTTATCTGAGCGACTTCCAGTGCCTTTTTTACCCAGATAGGCAATATGTTCATTGCTGTCACTTCCTTAAAAATGGAGCATAGTAGAGAAGTAGAGTTTAAAACTGGGTGACATGAGTGTTTTCAAAAGCAGAATTTTTCGAAATGCCCCAGTAACCCACAAGACTACTTTTTAGTCTATCAATCTGACAGAGACTGAGATATTTCTGTTGATTTATCCTTTCTTTTCCAAACTAGTCTAAGTGTGACCTTTTTTTAATACTGTTGGATGGATTGCATATCCAAGTGTTCACTTACTTTCTCAATTTTATTTTATTTTGCAGCCTTTCCAAAACAGATCCCTACAAAGCAGCAGTACAAAGTCCTCGGAAACAGCCTCAACGTCGTGGTGGTGGCCAAACTCCTACAGCTGCTGGTTTCCTAGCACTTTGGATACACTAGAGAAGGAGACCATCTTATTTGTCATTGTGGATTACACTGCAGAGTGCTCTCTGCTCAATGGCTGTGTTTGAATGTATAGTCTGGTTTTTGTTGGGGATGTTCATTGGACACAATAAGTTACTTTCTTACGTGCCATTTCAAACAGTACATCTCTTGGCTGAACTTGAATATGCCTGTTTTGTTATGAGTACAATAATATATTTCTTTGTAATCAAAATTAAAAACCTAAAAACGAACCTGTAAAGCACATTGTTGTTTTTTTTACCTAACTGATCATAAATGCATTTTCCCAGGTGTACACTTTTTCAGCACTGTCCAGCACTATTTATCTGTTGAGCACTATATAAAAGTATTATTTTATTCATGAAGGCGCCTGCTGAAATGATTAGGTGGCCTGCACAGTGGAATAAGTTTTTGTTTTCATTATTAGAACTCTTGAGCGCCTTGAGCATTTCCATTCATCCATCCATCCATTAATTAAGTAATTCTTTACTTTGGGTTTTCCTTTGTTTTTACATATACAACCCCAACTCCAAAAGAGTTGGGACACTGTAAATTGTAAATCAAGAAGAAGAATAATTTCCTAATCATTATTGACACATACTCAATTGGAAATGACAATACAATACAGAGACAATATATTTAATGCATTACTTCATCATTTCATTGATATTTGTAAATATCTGCTTATTCTGAATTTGATGCCAGCAACAAGTTTCAGACAAGTTGGAACAGAGACAACAAAAGTTGCGGAATACTAAAAAACCACCTATTTCAAACAAACACAGGTAAGCATGTTAAGTGGTAACAGGCTATAGCATTATGACTGGGTATACAACAGGCCTCTCGAAAGACTCAGTCCTTCATAAACAAGGATGGAGCAAGGTTCACCACATAAAACACATGATTGTATAAAGGATATTACTACATGGGCTCGGGAACACTTAACACAAAATGCAGTTGTTGATTGCATTCTGTTTTTTATGTTTTTGTAAGTGGAGGTTGTACTTGACTCATCTCTGCACTATAGACTGACATTGTGAAATGAAACTATATTTCCTTTAGCAGGGCAATACTAAACTATCTGGTGACTCTCCCTGTGCATTAGCAGACTGTATCAACTCTATGAGTTGTAACACCAATAACATTTTAAATAGTTACACACCAATAAAGATATGGATTCAGAAGAGTGTATTGCATAATATGGATGGAGAAGAGCAAAGATGATGTAGAAGGAATGGATTGGGCATCCAGATGGACAGGTGAGGGAGCAAGGCATGAGGGCATGAAGGGCAATGAATGGATACTTAAATAAGAACCTATAGGGCCTGCAATAACCACATGCATGTAATATTGGTGGTCATGGTCTGATTTAATTAATATGATCAGATAATGTGAATGAAATGGCAGGGTCAGCTTTGACTGGAAATAACAAATCAAAATAACAAAAATCAAATCAGAAGGGAACAGTGAGCAGCCGATAGCTTGCTGCTTTGGATGCTTTGGGACTGACAAAGAATTTGATTTTACCCTCCTTCCATGTACTGTTCTGAAGTTAATCTTGAGTAAGAGAGTCCATTTGAACTTGTTTTTGTAAAATTTATGTTGTAACTTTCCAAAGTAAATGTTCAGAAAAGTATGCCGATTGTCCATGGTGCTGGAATCAAATTTAAAATGAACATGTATTTTTCATAAAACAATACAATTCTTCAGTTTCAACTTTTGATATGTTGTCTTTGCACTATTTTCAATTAAACGTAGGGTTTAAATTATTATTATTAACATTTTACACAGCGTCCCAACTTTTTTGGACTGTTTTCTCTCTCCCTGGGATTTTGTCCAATTTGGAGCCTGATAAGCATTTACTAAACATTTCAAGCACTACTTGTTGGGCAAAGAGGTTGTGCTGAGGACAAACACTTGATGTTGTGTTTCTTTCTAAATTTAGGCATACCAGCCAACCAGCCCAATATGCTCCTTGCACATTTTTCTGTTTTTGTTTTGTTTTGTTACGCTTCTGGTAACCATGTGTTTAAAGTCACAGTGCTATGAGCTGTGGGCTATTCCCTGACTAGAAGTTTGCTGACTTCAGGAAAGTGTGTATAAAGGGCTCAAAATGTCTGTGAGAGAGTCCTCACACACTTGATGATTTGAAAGCTGGACAGGTCTAAGCCTTCACGGACTTAGTAGCTGAAAGTCTGTGAGTCCATGATTGTGGACATGGGGACTGGGCACTCAGTGAGGGACAGCGAACCAAGTGGTTGGAGCAGTCAGCCAGTTTCCAGTATAAGGTTGAGGACATGCAGACATAAGGAATAGAGTTAACAGTTAAATTTGGTCTCTGAGAGCGGAGCTTGGTGAACACTGCAGGTCTGTAGTCTAACAATGTTATCTGTATTTTGTACTCATTACCAAATCGTGGGTCCTGTGTGCATGCTGCCGTCAGAGCTGGGGTATCAGGGATAAAGGCATGCCTTTGGCTGCCACGTGGAGATGCTTCACTGCGCCAAAGGTCAGAACCCTGGGGAGGGTCTTGACCCATGGGAAAGTTATTTTAAGATAGGACTTATTTTAGAAAAGACATATTCATTATTTATACCTGTGTGTAGGTTGGCAGTGTGAATTTGTGGCTATTATTTTCTGCTACCCTTGGGTTTCCTCCTCCTTTGACTGTGCACATAGTAGAAATCTGAGACAAGGTTTATTACAGGCTTATAGTCAGGCTGGTCATGCCTTGTTATGTTGTTCAGACCAGTCCTCACATTTAAGCAAAAAACCATCTCAACTCAGCAAAGTTGTTAACTTTATTGGCTGTCTCACATGATTTCAGGAAATTACTAACTTTTGTGTACAGTATGCGTGCATCATTTGAGTAAATAATATGGAGATGGTTATATACTTTGCACTTTGTACGTTGTGTGATACTTGTCAGGACTGTAATCTTGGACTACAGAATACAGTCAAGCCTGAATGAGTTGAACAAGCCTCATATCTGTTATATATCATGCTGTATGTTAAGGTGATACAACCACTGGAAAAAATGCCAAATTAAGAAAACGTAAAATCCTACACATAATGGTTGTAATAATAAATAATAAAAAATAACATAACAATAACAATAATGACATAAAATAATGCATGCAATGGATTTCATGGTTTACAACTAAGGATTTTAGGATTCAGATGGTTGCTATAGGGCTGCCATGAGAAAATAGTTTCATTGTTGGTAAAATTATTTTTTATTGAATAAATGAAAACCTAAAAACTTGATGATTTTAATTGAGGAAATTGTTTCAAAATGTTTCACCTACAGTTTGTGTTAAAAATGTTTATCATGTGACAATAAGAATATTATACATAATATTATATATAATATTCTTATGATACCTTTTAAAGGACACTGAAGGCAAGATTTTATTAAAATCTTTTACAAGTATAATTTCAGCTTATATTCATCTGCACACTGGTAACCCACTTCTGACACCTACAAAGCACACACACAAAGTCACACGCAACAGGTTACTCATCTCCTACAATCATGTGAGGGGCATTCTCACTCAATAATAAAGTTAACCAGCTTTGGTAAAATGAGGTGTGCTTTACGGTTGTACTGTCAGGTCAAAGTCTTGGCAGAGAGCATTAGAGTGTGACAGCACATCAAACCCCAGTAAAGGTATTTTGAGTGTCCAGGCAACACATCTCTTCTATGGCTGAGACACTGCGGCTCTCATGGCTATTCTTCATATTCATTTTCCTTCTGGTTGGGCTGCAAGGAGAGCCAAGGGACACAGCTCAAAGACGAAACAAGAGGGATATTAGCAATGACCAGTGAGTTGGGGTTTATAGAGATCAAGCAAGGGGATGTCTTTTAAAATGATAAATCAAAAAACGTGGGCTCCATCAGTGTTACTTACATATTGCTTCGTTATATACGAACTTGAAATAACACTTCAGCTTATATGCAGCTGCATTGCTGTGCACTTTTGCAACTTTTGGTATATTTTCTTCTGTGTACTAGTAAGTATTAGATTTATTCTTGGTTCCAACAGACCTTATTTTGTTTAACAACCAAAAAGTCATTCCCACAATTTATGTTGGAATTCTGCCTTTGTAGCCCAAGATGAACCAACTGTTGATGGAATTTTGGTGATTTTGATTCTGTAGGCCTCGTATGCTGTCAGACAATGGCCACCTTGTCTTCACTACTGGTTCCAATAAAGAGATCCGCTTCCAGACGTCAGCATCAGGCCTGGTTAAAGTGGATAATGAAGACCTCACGCAACTTTTGACTCAGGTAAGCTTAGACTGTTTCCATGAGTAATAAGCATGCCTGATGTGGAATACAATATTTCAATAATTCATAAGATCAAACACAGTTCAGATCTTCATAAAGTGAAAATTTTAGTGATAATGATATTTTAAGCAAAACAGGAAGACACAACAGGTTTTCAATGCAGACACAACTTTTGTGATGACTTCTATTTGACGACTAAATTCATGGTTAGAGCAGCCAGGATTCATATGGTGTATAATTTCAATCAGAATCAGCTTTATTGGCCAAGCATATGTACACAACAATTAATCTGTGTCACTGAAGTTCATAGGCCACGTGTTGTGTGTGTCAGAGATAGAGAGACAAGAAGGACAAAATGGCCAACATGAAAAACGATTCAGTGAGAGCAGAGCCATTTCTTGCTATATGGGGACTACGTAAATGCATAGGGCCCCCCAAGCCACCAGGGGGCCCCAAAGCTGCATGTTCAGCCTCATCTGAGGAGAATTAAGATGACCTGTCTTTATCTGTAGCGATCTCATGTGTTTATTACATCCCTTATGTCCTCAAAAAATAAATCTGGGATATAAATAAAATAAACTGCAATGATAAGCTGTAGCTGGTGTTTTTGTGGCATAATTAAGACACAATCGTTGAACTGCACTGTGACCCAGTGGGCCGCCGACAGGTACGATGGGAATGATTGACAACTACCCATCATTCCCATTAGTGAGCATATTAAACAAAGCAAACAGCGTAATGGCATCTAAAAGAAATTATCCTAGTAGAGCAGAAAAACAGAAGAAGAAGAAACGTGTGGAAAAACGTACAAAGGATAAAGGTAAGGCATTAGTTCATGATGTGGGTGGATGGGGAGGTGTAACGCCGAGTTTTTAGCAAGTTTGTTTATTTGTCCTGCTAGCTAGCTAGCTCGGCTAACCTGGATAAACGTTAGTTAGCTGGCAAGATTTTGTTCGTCATAAACCCAGCTTTAGTGTTTGCTTCATGAAAGTTGGCTAAAATATAATAAACATGTCACATGTGAATGGACTGTGCTGTCCTGCCATGGGACTGACTGACTGACCGACCCAGAGCCGTTTTTCAGAATCTAGCAGGGAGGAAGTGTTGCTGTCTGCTCTGTCATCGTCCAGTGGAAGTTGTCTCTCAGATATTTGACACTTATCATTACTTTAGGATTATTTATTATTAATTTAACTTATTTTTATTGTTTTTTTTATTTAAAGTAAACATTTTTAAAAAACACTCAATATCTGTTTTATTAATTGACGTATAGAGGATTGTTGTTTTCCTTGTATTATCATTTTTTATCCGTTTAACTTGCCTGAGTGGTTCAACTAAAGATGTTTAATTTTAATATGAGAGGCTATTATGACTATAGCCTGTTATGCTCGTGAAGTATAATAGATTGTGGCATCTTAGTGGACCATCTAAAGGGTTAGGAATCTCTCTATCATCGTTTGACAAACTAGGGACCCCCAAACACCATCTTGCATTGGGCCCCCACAAAACTAGAAACGGCCCTGAGTGAGAGTAGCCAGCCATGGATATTCTCTACTTGCACAATGTAGTGTGACCTATATTTGTTTTATAAACAGTTTTATAAACTGCACATCTCTTTTACTTCATGTGAATTCTACAGTAATGTTACCTTTGCCTCAATCCTTGGTGATCAGGGTGCTTTGTCATTCTTAAGTTACTCACTTCTCTTTTATAGCTTAACACATATATTAATAATATTTACCATTCATTTTTGTATATATTTATAGTGTTTTTAGTCATTTTGATAATCACCTCAGTGTCTTTAGGGAGGCCAGTCAGCTTGCCTAGGTGACTACTAAAATGAAGGAAAGCACTCTCAACTTTATGAGGAGGGTTATCAGCTCTTTTGAGTTTTGCTCCGTCTCTCTTTGCTCTGAAAGATCTGATCAAAACTCCAAGTGGTGTATCATCGTATTAGAAAGGGGACATTGCCTCTGTGTTGTTCAAGTGGATTGGCTGCCAAGTCCAAAAGAGAAATGGCGACTTAATGTTAGCTATTCTCTGAAAATCAGGCTAGCTATCCCTAAGACACTGAGGTGATTAGCAAAATGATCCAAAACGTTATGTCGAAAAACCAATTGTAAATATTATCAACAATATGTAACACAGCTAACTATGAGCAGTGAAGTAACTAACTTAAGGGTGTAAAGTGAGTTCTACGGTTGGAGGTGAAAGTAACATAACTGTAGACAGGAGGTAAACAGATGTGCAGTTCGTAAAATGCCCAGGGACTGTGAGTCCATAGACTATATTAAACATGAACGTAGTCTCAATGACGCCACCCATAGGTTTCTGAAGCGCCATTGTGGTGTCTTGGTGCCTGACTCTGCCTAGCTCCTGGTGAGCTGAGATGGGCTGAATGAAATCTGGTTGCTGAAACACACCCACCTAGCTCAAAGCTACAGTAACAAGCTAGCTAAGGCTAACAAGGTAAGCTAAGAAACTAGGCTATGTGCTACTCCACGTTGATATCTGGCTGACAGCCAAAATAAACGTCCAAGCAATATTTAAAACGCAGAAATTTGAAATAAATTGCTTGAGAAAAAGGAAGCTAAAATGCATTGCACTGCACTGCTGAAAAACTTAAGTTGAAATAAATTTCCAAACAAGGCTGAAAGATGAAGTGCTGAGCAAAGCACGGCTGAAATGTGAAAGGAACTGCTACAACTAGAAGTGGACTGTTTTATCAGAGGAAGCTATGACCTGAAATGCATGGCAAAAGCTTGAAGCTAAACTGTAATATTGTCAAAGTTTTTTACTTACAACCAGTGTTGGGTAGTAACGCGTTTCATTTACTCCGTTACATGTATTAGTATTAGTATTTTTTTTGATAAATTGTACTTTTAAGAGTAGTTATTTTGCAGAATACTTTTACTCTTACTCGAGTAAATTTGTGAGAAAATGTATGTACTTTTACTCCGTTACTTTGGGCTACATGCTTGTCGTTACATTAATTTATCTGTAAATAAATTGAGATGAGCTCAGACGCAGCTCTGCAGCTCTCGGCTGAGGAAGACATCCTTAACCAATCACAGCAGCAGCACCGCAGGTGGACGAAGGTGTGCCCCGCCCCTCCACGGCCCTTCTTCACCTCACTGTAGCTCAACAACATGGCAGAAGATGAAACGCCGGCGTCTCACCGAGCTAACCCGGTGGTACGTACCGGCCGGCTAACCCGCTGGTACCGGCCGGCTTCGGCGCCGGTTACGGTACTTTAATAAGCCGGCGTAATGTTATATGTCAACATTTCAGCCTCCAGCCGATCACAATCAGTCAGTTAAAATTTCTGTTTTAGCAATAATATAAATATAAATAACAACGTTTGAGATCATACACCGTCAAATTTGATGTTACTTTTTAGCTTCAAGGAATAGGTCAATGTCTCAGCTGATGCCTATGTCAGTGGAAACAGTTTAGTAACTAAGTAATAAATTTCATCTGAAGTTACTCACTACTTGAGTAGTTTTTTTACGAGGTACTTTTTTACTCTTACTCAAGTACTGATTTTTATGAGTACTTTTACTTCTACTTGAGTCATTATATTATAAAGTAACAGTTCTTTTACTTGAGTACCGTTGTTTACTCTACCCACCACTGCTTACAACAAATTGTTGAAAAATATTTGTCAATAGTTTAACAGGTAAAAAAGTATCAGAAAGTTGAATACAAGCATAAATGTCTTTAAAAAGCAAGTTTATCATTTGAATGGCTTCTCTTGCTTAAAGTATGCAAAAGTAGTAGTTGACTGAAAAACATATAGACGAAGAAGAAATTGTACTGTAAATGCAGAAATTTGAAATGAATTACTTATTTTGAAATTCCAGCCTTGTCAGTGTTCACAGGGAGAAGAAGGACGCAGGGCTCACTCCTTTCCTCCATTATTCTTATGGACTCTAGACCAAGGCAACTAGCTAGGAATAGAGCCAGCCAGTTTCTTTAGTATAGCTCCCTGCTGTAGCAAGAGGTCCTCAGTGTGGAATAGTGGAGTCCACTTTAACTTTAGCTGAGGCGATAGCAGCGGCGACCACTGTAACAAGGGAAACAACAAACCATTCTTCATTCGCAGCAATGTGTACCCAGTAAACCCTTGTTACCATATGGGAGCTTTTTATTTTGAAACCCAGCTTCCACCAAAGCATCCAATGTTAGCTTCTGTTACCATCTGATCGCTCTTATTTTGAAAATCCAGCCTCCAACAGGCTGCCCAGTATGAGAGAGTGAGAGACAGACAAAGAGTGCAAGAAAACATTTTAAATAGCATAAAGGTAGAAAAAAATTGTCAATTTCAAATGGTCTTTGGAAGAGGGAAAAAAGTTTTTTGGAATCAATCTTTAGAGGTATAGTCTTTGAGGAGAGCCAAACCTTCTGACCAGGTTAGTAATGGGATGCAGAGATCCTATAACAATCAGCCAGGTGATGGTTACAGTCAGCTAGCGGAGTAGGGCAGAACCAAGCAGCAACCTCCGGCACTGAAAAATTAAGCCAACGCAGAAGTGCAAAAAGCTGCAGTTCCTCGAATAAACACTGGGGGCAGGCTCCAAAAGGGAGTCAGTTACATTTGACCCCCATGTTAAAATGTCTGACTTTACAGCAGAAGAAAACATGTTTACAGCCTGGTACAAAAAAATGGCTTTAGTCTCTTTAGCTGATTTTCTACTTCATGACAACTGTACGGGGGGTGAATTTTTTTTATAACACATTCGTATAATATCTGAAATTGTGCATAATGAACAGCGACGTCACTTTGATTGACAGCTGGCTGTCGGCTCCAAACATGGAGCTCATTCACTTCGCCTGTGTTTGTGGTGTCTTTGCCTTTCGGACAATTTTTCATGTAAATACTGGATAAACAACACGGTTTGCTGAGCGGTTAATTGTACTAACAGACTGTCCAAAAAGTTGGCGCTCCCGTTTTTTCATTTACTAGTAAGTAGCCAGCTAATGAATTAGCATCAGGCTAAATCCCTCTGGCTAGCTGCTGCCGGCAGTGTGGTGTCTTTGTCCAGGACGTCTGCGCTGTTTTCTCGCTGTTTTTGTTTGTTTTGTTTGTGGAGTTGCTTGTTGGCTGGAGTTTGACTGTGCTGCCATATTGACTGTCCGGGGGGAGAGCTGGAGGTTGAAGCTAATGATGCTAATGAGAGTGTCTTGTGGCCTCAGTTATTAAACCTGCTGAAGTCAAAACGTAATAACAAGTGTTCTAATTTATGATGTTAATACTTTTGAATAAAAGGCGTGAGGTTGGAAAATAAAGACCCTCTATGTTTGTTAACTAACGTTATGTGATCTTAAACTGAACTGTGTAAAAATACAAAAGTTTTTGTAACTTCAAAATATTAACATCTCATTTCTGAATGTTTCCAGAAAGAACGTTAACCCAGATGTTATTGGTTAAGCTGGAGTTGGTTATTGAAGCTAGACAGTAACATAAAATTTGACGATCCATGAACTCAAACGTTATTATTTATATTTATATTCTTGCTAAAACAGAAATTCTAAGTTCATTATACTCCTGAAACTGACTGATTATGATCGTCTGGAGGCTGAAATGTTGACATATAACGTTACAACGGCTTATTAAAGTACTGTAATCGGTGCTGAAGCCGGCCGGTCAGGGAGATATTTCAGAGTATCTTGGAGGAGAGAAGTGTCCAAACTGCAGAGCCTAGCCACAGAGGTTCCTCAAGGGTCAGTGCTCGGTCGTCTCCTCTTCTTAATATACGCCATCTCACTTGGAACAATAATCCACTCCCATGGTTTCTCATATTGTTGCTTTGCTGGTGAAGAAATCAGCATCCAGCTTGAATCAGCCCAACTCAAACCCACAAAGTCTGCCAGAAACTTGAGTGTTATGATTGATGATCAACTAACCTTCAAGGAATAGCCAGGGCATCACCAGTAGGATACTTTGTCTGGAAATCAATTCATGTCTTTGTAGCAATACATACAAGGTACAAAGTACAAGGTACAAGGATCATTTATTTATCATTCTACAACACATGGTTGGAAATTAAATGTAAGTTTTGGTCCCTTTATGCTACTCACAAAACATTAGATAAGTTGATGAACGACAAAAAGTCATGTAAATAAACTATTTTCAATAGCGGAGTGGTAAGTCAGACCATACTGTCCTAATTTCTTTACAAACAATTTTGTCTTCAGCTTTTGTATACTTTAGTGTTTATATATGAATTGTCTGTTTCCAGATCAAAACCAACAAACAAGACATTGATGACATTAAGTCTAACGGAGGTGGAGTTTCCCCTGATATCACCAACAAACTAAACCAGCTCGATAACAGGGTAGGACATTACAGGTCTTTTCCTGTTTACTGTTCCTGCTACTTCATTTATTTTTGCTCATTTAGTTCATTAGCTTGTTTTCATTTATACTTCATTTTTTTCGGTTTAATTAATTCAGTTCTATTATTTTGATTTCAATCAGATGATTGTGTGTTTATAATAAAAGATCTTTTGAATTTAGTGGTCCAAATAACTTTTTTTCTTACTGTGAATGCATTGTACGTAGCCATTGTCAAAAAACATATTTTCCATGCTTCTTTCCATACTTTCCAGGTGTCAACACTTGAGAATAAAGTGACTTTGCTTGAATCGGTAAGACTTTTAAGACTGATATGTTGTAATGGCTCAAACTCAAGACTGTACCATACATGTCATGTTTGTCTCCTCGCCTTTCCTCTCTTTTCTGCTCCAGACAGTCCAGAAGGTCTCTTGCAACAGTAATCCCTGTCAGAATGGAGGAACATGTCTGAACTTACTCAACTCATATTACTGTGTGTGTCAGAGCAACTGGGCTGTGAGTTATCTACGGTTTCTTTCATTATGGTGCTTATTACAGTTGGCTATGTATTAATTGTGGGTATTAATCAATACCAGTTGGTATTAGTGATACCGTTACTGCTTAAAATCCCAAATACCTATACTATTTGACTTCAAGTTTGCTCTTTCTCAGCGTATACACTTCCCAGTGATCAAAGGTGCATTGGCAAAGGCCAACATTGCTCCCTTATAGATTTCTGGACTGAACTTTACAGTCAGTTGCGTCCAGATTATTATACAGTAAAATAATATATATTTACAGTCAGTCAAAAATACAAAATATAAGTCTTCTGTCTTAGATGATAAAGCACAATACAAAAAATATTGATGTTACTCACAGTTCTTCTCAGAATCTTCAGAATTTTATGGTCTATTCCTGTTCAATGATGACCATTAAAGTCTTGTTATCTATAGTAATTATTTTCCTTAGGCTGATTCTGAACCAAATGTTTGTGTTTCTCACCTTTCTTCCTCTCTTGCTCCGTGTTTGTCAGGGTCCTAACTGTGCAACAGATGTGAATGAATGCCAGGTGTATTCTGGAACATTTCAGGGTTGTCAAAATGGAGCAACCTGTGTCAACACCCCGGGATCATTCACGTATGTCTTAAGCTTCCCATAATAGCCTGTTGTTATGAATTTAATGTTAGTGTTTGCTGTTGGCTTTGTACTCATACTTGAATACTACTAAGAAATTTGTGTACTTAGTGAATTTCAGTTTAGCTGTGCTGATTTTACACACCCTTTATATTGGAAAAATAATTAACGTTACTTTAGAATACACAAAACATCTGGATGTTATATTGTTTCAACCTTTACCAAAGAAGTTTAATGCACACATTCTACTTTACACTTGCTTGCAAAAAATACATGATCATCATGATCAGCATCACAAAGGTGAATTGAAATTGATGTCAACATATACCGTATTATCCATATGGTTTTATATGTGTGTAATGTTTGTTGTTTTTAACCTACTTCTCTTTTAACAGCTTTTTTGTGTGCTATGGTCAAAGGCTATGTCAATCACTGTACATATTTCAATGGATGTATGCAACATTATCTAATGAACAATGAACTTGAACTTGCTTCAACAAAACACTACAGTACATACGATATGTTTGAACTAAACGTGAGTTTATTTTATCTCTTCTCCAGTTTTATGCTTTATTTGCCCACCCACCATAAGCTTTTATCATCCCCTCATTTTTTTCCTTTCGCATTGTTTGACGTCACATAACAGTAAATTTTTTTCTCAGTCTGGCTCGGTCCTGACAGATGGGCATAGCATCTTGATCATTTTGACCCCAAATTTTTGACAAGGCATGAATCGTGCTTTATAGAGTATACTAGCCATGGCCAAGAGTGATAGCAGCTCAAGTTAAATGTTCAAGGACTCTGGCTAAGTATCCACCTTGGCTATGACTTCAGCTCAGACTCACTGTGAGTTGAAACCATGGTCTAAATCAACATCAACTGCAACAAGGTCTACCTTGTCTGACCAAGAAGAATCTGGGGGATTGTCCCCACCTATAGTTTGGACTCAGTAGTGAGCTCATTCTGGAGTGACCAAAGTACATAAACATTTTTAATTCTACATATATATATATACATACATACATACATACATACATATATATATACTTTTTCCATGCTGTGAGTGCATGCAATTCTGTTCACCAGTCTGAAAAAGATTTTACAAAATCTAATCTAATCAAAACTACCTGTTAGACAACTACTGGTGCACTGGCAAAACCTTGAAGACAACACCTGAACAGTGTACGGTAGAATAGACTAGAATAGACTATTTGACAGTAATTGTTTGGGTCAGAGGACATATGCACAGAAGAAGTCGCATACCAAACTAAACATTCTTTACCAAACGGTTCAGGATGAATACACGTAGGCTACTGTTAAACCCCTACTATATACCAATAGAGCCACGTAATCTAATGTGTGTTTGAGGTCTTAACAGTCATTCTCCTTGTTAGTCATTAATTGATTCATGAGTCCCTCTCTCTGTAAGTCTTTGTTTAATAACTTACTGCTTGCCACAGCTACCTTTATTCCCATTCTGTTTCTATGCAGTTGTAACTGTTCTCCAGAATGGTCTGGGACTCTCTGTACCGTGCGTTATGATGACTGCAGGAATGTAGGACAGGACCTGTGTGTACATGGCACATGTATTGATGCAGACCGGGTTATACCTGGACAGGTAACCAGTCACTTAACCAGTCCACTTAATGCATAATGGAGCTGTAGAACAGAAGATCTAAGACTGAATGTGCCCATATTCTGAACAGTTTTACAAATTTGTTAGCAGCAAGTGATGTAGGTACTGACAGTTTTCTGCCGTAGACCGTGGAGGCATGGTCATCTAAAGGTTTTCAATCCAAATTATCTGCTCTCAATACAAAATAATGGGCTCTAATTATTGTAAGGTATAAAAACTAGCAGACGGAATATTATCATTACAGTAAAATATGTCAACATGAATACAAGTGCTTTAATTTTGTATGAATATAAACTGCTTACACACCTCCTTAATTTATGCTAAATTGGAGATAATGCAGTCTTCAAGAAGTCCTACATACTGTATATAAATGGGAAATACTTGTAAAAGACAAAGCTTTTTCCATTTGGGCACATCATTGAATGATCACAGCATATAGTTGTGAACAACTGCTCTAATACATCAAGATTTATTATTGTTTCATTTTGTTGCATTTTGTTGTTGTTGTATTTCCATGATTCAGTTTTACTTATATGATTTTGGTTGGTTGGAATTTTCACAGTGTGACTATTTTGCCCCATAAACAGCTTAAATACCAGTGCATTTGTGAGCAAGGCTGGGAGGCAGCAGCTGGGAACCCAGCATGTGTGGCTGATGTGGATGAATGTAATCTGCCGAACAAACCATGCTCTGCCAACCCTGCTGTTCCCTGCTACAACACTCAGGGTTCCTTCTACTGTGGAGCCTGTCCTGCTGGTAACAGTCAAAAACACTACTCATACTGGACTCTAGTGCTCGACTCTAGTGCAATTTCTGAGGTTGGCTAACTAGGGTGCTAAAATAATGAATCATGGATGTTATCAGAATCAGAATCTTGAAATATTAAGCAGCTGCCTCCTCTACTCCAGGGCTTGCTCCCCCCAGTAGTGTAAGTTTGTAAGTTACAGATACCACTTCGTCCCTAAGCTGTCCAAAGCAGTGAAATAAGCTAGAAATTGAAAGTAAATAATTAATAATGGCCATTTTGCACCCTGAAAACTGTAGGTACTGTCCCAAATGTGCACAGCCATGGACAGTCACTCACAGCAAATTAGTCTGAACACAGAATGAACAGAATGAAGCGCCTGACAGCTGCTGTTGCATCTGCAGGTGAAGTCAGATCTTCTGTGAGGTTCTACTCAAATCAAGTCAGTGATGAATGTACAGGAACTAATCTATGACAAATTAGATTCAATAATCCAATATATATACACATATACACATACCTTCTTTCTACTTTTTCTAATTTTAGTTTTTATTTGTGCTACTTTTAGATACATTGTTATACTTTAAGATAAGATAAGATAAGATAAACCTTTATTACATTTGTACCTGCCTTTGTGCATCTGGAAAAAAATCTGGCTTATATTGTAGCTTTTTGAATCTCTGCTGTGTGTTAAAAACTTAGTTAGTGAAGATTTGTTCTGTTTACTTCTAATATGTCTCAGGTTGGCAAGGCAATGGCTACAGCTGTCAGGATGTGGATGAATGTTTGACCAATAATGCTGGCTGCTCCACCACTCCCATGGTGCAATGCCTGAACACCATGGGCTCCTTCCATTGTGGTCCCTGCCCTCCAGGTATGAGGGAAGAAAATGTGTTGAAAATGTAACTACAGTTCCATGAATTCTGGATATCAATCATGCACATGCTCAGGAGGATGAGACCTTATACCATCAAAGTTACACATAATCATGCTGACATAAGTGATCTGACCCCTGACACCCAACAGTCATCTCCTACAATATCTTCTCATCAGTGAAGCAAGTTCTTAGAGAGTCTAGGTAGATTAGATTCTCTAGATAGATTAGTGTATATGCAGATGCCGTTTGCACAGATGACGGGTGGCCACATGACGCTGTTGAAGTGAGAAAAGGTGCAGGATTAGACCCTACTGATGTCACTCAGTGGAACACCCTTCAGAGCTGGAGTGGTTGCCAAGAGAAAACTGGCTAATTGATAGGCTCAATAACTTGCTACATGGGTACAAGAGCAAGAGAGCCACCTCAAGTCAGCCTGGTCCAGGGGTCAAGTCCTGTGAAGATCAAAACTACTGAAAAAACAAGCAACAAAACACAAATAGTATTTATAATTTACAATTTTTAACATTTTAAAATTGACTAAGTTAAACATTTTTGGTGACTGACTCCTCTGAGTAACTCTGAAACCCTGTAGCCTGAGCAGTAAAAGCAACAAATAACCACCAAAAAGAATCTGCCTGATTTTAAACATAATGTTTGTGTTTGTGCAGGTTATGAGGGGAATGGAAGAACATGCACCCAGACCAATATCTGCGCTACCAACAATGGAGGCTGTTACCCATTAGCTACTTGCTCCTCCAGCCCAGGTAAAAACAAACATATTCATGATTTTATTACTGTGTCTTCCATAGGGGATAGGGCAAAGGGAATATTATTTGTGGTCAAACCAATTTGGAGAAGAGAGGGTAGTGTGATTTTTTTGAGTGAGCAGGGGATGGTCTTCTTTATTCCCAGATTTAAAATTCACTTTATGCTTCTGTTGTTCATTAGGAAAAAAAAGTCAAACAGTTACATTAAAAAGATGGCTTGTGTGTGTGCCACAGGCAATTCTATGTTGTTTTTTGTTTGTTTGTTTGTTTTCACCAAAATCAAGCAATAGAAACAATAGAGTAATTTTTTCAATAGTGTAATCTTTCGCTAAGACAAGAGAAGAGAAGATTTTCCTTTATTAGTCCCACAAAGGGGAAACATACAACTAACCTACAGCAGCCACCACCTTCATTTTATTCTACATTGTAACAGACAGCGGTATTACCATAAAGAAAAAAAAATATATATATATATACATTTAGCCTATGATATAATTCAATTCTGCAGGCAAAACCAGAGATTAATCATACCATGATAGTGTGTCTCCCCCTTTACCATTTGCCAACAGTAATGAACTTCTAGCCATCCATTTTTTGGCAATACCCAAACCACATCAACTGGCTTCTTTCAACACGAGGGAGCAGCAGCCAGCCAACAGAGGAAACTCATTTTGCTGGCATGAGCTTTCCCAAGGAGGCTGAGCAATGTGATTCCCCATTAACTGTGGATCCTTTTTAAAAATGGGAACCACCATCCCAGTCCGCTATCCAGGCACACTTCCCGACCTCCATACGACACTGTAGATGTGTCAGCCAAAACAGCCCAACAGTGTCCAGAGCCTTCAGCTTCTCAGGGTGAATCCTATCCACACCTGGCACTATGCTCCTGAGGAGCTTCTTAACTACCTCAGACACCTCTGCCAGGAGTATGAGTGAGGCTTCCCTGAGTCTTTAAACTCTGCTATCTCCACAGAGGACGTGTTGGTTGGGTTCAAGTGCTCTTTCCACTTTTTCCACTTAAAAAATATCAGGGTCAGCAGTTCTTCGCCCCTGCTGCACATAGCCTGAGCCAGTAAGTTAAATATTAAAACACAAGTAATTAACTTGTGTCATTATGACATGGATATTAAAACTCAAGTAATTAACTTGTGTTTTAATAATTCACAGTGCTCTGTGCTCTCACTTCCACTAAACACTTATCCTTTTCAGTCTACAATACACTTGAATTGGGGCATCGTGTAAATGGTTTAGTTATGATGAATAATCAGACATCTGATCTAACATTTGTCTTTAAGGAGCAATAACTATAATGTTTACTATATGGTGCACTATAGTTCAAGACAACCATTTTATAAGCGTCCAAATTCTGAGTGTGAAATATATACTGCCCTCAAAAATTCCCACAATAGAATGTGAAAAGTAGTGCCTAGGGCATGTACACTACTTTCAACTAACAATCCCACAAAAGAACATCTGCCAGTAAGTGTCAGAAGTTTAAGTGTCGGAAATCTTAATTTACTGCTTACTATAGAAAAAAAACATGAGACATGACTTTGTATCCTTCTTCTCACTCAATCCTTCGACATCCACCAGGTGCAAGCCTCCCTTTATGTACCTGCCCTCCAGGCTACATAGGCAATGGTTATGGGCCGACTGGTTGCACCCAGACTAGCAACATCTGTCAGACCAACAACCCATGTATCAATGGACAGTGTGTGGTGAGTGTGTGTATGTGTTCACACATGGCAAGTTACTGTGTGGTCATTATGACATGGATATTGCCTCTAACTTAATCTCCAATCACTAATTTTAAATGACAAAGCTCTTAGAAAAAAACAAATTCCACAAAAAGCCCAAAACCAACAGTTTATTAATTCAACATTACAAGTGTTGCATGTGTATCCAAAGTTTGCTGTGGATTGAATGCTTCATAAATCCTACGTTGCTTTTGTGTTAATGATATTCTAGTGAACAGAAAATCCAGAATCAAATGCCCATGTAACAACAAATTCATGAATGTCTAACTAGTGCACTACTGCTATCACAGGCCACCACCTCGGCTCCTGGCTACATCTGTAATTGCAACTCTGGCTGGCAAGGAGTAAACTGTGACCAGAACATCAATGAATGCTTGAGCAACCCCTGTCAGAATGGAGGAACCTGCACTGATGGCATTAATGGATTCGCATGTACTTGCACTGCCCAGTGGACTGGCCCACTCTGCCAGAACCCACAGCAAGGTATTGGCAGGACAAGAAGCTATGGAGAGACTGGGAAGATGACGGAGGTCAGATGTAGGCAAGATGTAGGGAGGGAAGAGCTGAGGAAGAATGAAGTTAAGGGACTGGATGGGCTAATTAACAGACTTTGAGGACTGTGATAAAGGACAGGGGACATATTGTTGAATATTGATATTGTTTAATATTAAATATCACCCATATAATGTTATAGAGTGTAGATTGGGATGAAGTATTATTTTGTGACTGTAATCTCTACTTTATATGTGTTGTACAAGTTCTCTGTCTACACAACAGACATGCCATCAACTTCTTCTTGACCCATTCAAAAGAGTCTGAAATCCCACACACTGCTGGTTACTTGTACACACTTATTTTAATGTTTTTTGGCCCTACATACCTGTAAGTAAGATCTGATGGTGTACACATACTTTTCTGAAGTTTTGACCTGGTCATATGTCCAATACATACCAGTGACCGTAGCTAATGTAATGATGGAGCAGGGTGTAAAGAAAATACACATGGAAAGGCATGGGGCAATGTGTGCCCTTTGATTAAACCCTGTGTTTTAGCCCATTCTTTGCAGAGTATGTAACAGGTCAGCTGTCATCAAGTGTAACTCTAAATGTCTGTGTGTGTTCCAGTGTGTGGAGGTTACCTGACTGGCCCTGCTGGTTCCTTCAGTTATCCCAACACCCCTGGTCATGATGAATATGATCACCAAGTCAGCTGTGCCTGGGTGGTCCGCATTGATACAAACAAAGTCAGTTGCAGACTCTCTTTCTTCAGTAAAAGATACTTCCTTTTTCTGTCATTTGTTTGTGAAATTTGTGAAATTTCATTCTGGACAGGTACTGCATAGTCGGCTTGTCTGAGCTTCCCCGCTAAAAAATACCCTTCTGTAGACGTTCTTTTGATTGAACGAATCCTCTTTCACTGTTAGTGTGTGGGTTTCATATCCAAAGAGTATTTTGTGTGTTGAACAAGAAGTATACAGTCATTTAATCAGAGCTGTTTTGCTGAAAACTGCTACTTGCTGCTCATTGATAAGGGGCTGCTGAGAGAGATACAACAAACCACAGAGAGCAAATGCTTGTGCTCTAATACCAAAACAACAATCTAAAAGAGAAAGAGAGAAATGTTCATTGTTTGCATATGTGGATGTGATTATATTTCAACCATAGCAGACTCACAGAGATCCTTTGAATTCTGTGTGTTCTCTTCTTTAGATTCTGCGCATTACCTTTCCTTTCTTTCACCTGGAGAGCAGCACCAACTGCAACTTTGACTTTCTTCAGATTCATGATGGGGACAGCGCCTCTGCTTACATAATTGGAAGATACTGTGGCCAAAATAAGCCACAGGAGCTCTACAGCTCCCACAACTCACTGTATTTCTGGTTTCGCTCTGACCATTCTATCAGTGGTGGTGGCTTCACAGTTACTTGGCAGTCTCAGGACCCAGGTAGGGGTGTTTCATTTGTTTTGTTTTGTTTAGTTCATGAGTAATCCTTAAAAGCTATTAAAACACCTTAAATGTTATTTAAATTTAAGGTCATAAAATGTCTTAAAAAGTCGGGCAGCTTTCATAGATATGTCAGTTTTTAAGATAAGATAAGATACCCACTGGGGATGCACTGCAGCAGCAGGGACAGCAATAAGTACAGATGAATAGAGAAAGTGAGAGTGAAGAGTATGTAAGACTAAAATAAGAATAGAGTAAAAATTAGAGACTATACAAGCACATTTGGAGACAGTAATCACAAGGTAATAAAAAAATAAAGGTAACAGTTGTGTGGTTAAAGTGATTGAAATGATTGAGTGATTCCATTCTATTCAATTATATAATTCATTTATATAACACCAAATCACAACAGAAGTCATGAGAGCCCTAACTGTAGAAGAAGACAGAACATGCTGTAGTACAATGCAAGTTCTGCAAATCCAGTAATAATAATAATAATAATAATAGCAGTGCTGAGCAGGAACATCTGGGCAGCAGGTGGCTTCTGATCATAGATCCAGACCCTACAGCTCCAGAGGCAGAAATACTTGTAGAAAGTGACAAGAGGAGAGAGGCAAGAGACAAGAGAGCACAAAAGTACAAGAGAGGGAAAATACTCAGTTAGTAACATGCATTGATCGAATATGAATG
Organism: Holacanthus passer; assembly: GCA_025331565.1. Lineage (NCBI taxonomy): Eukaryota > Metazoa > Chordata > Actinopteri > Pomacanthidae > Holacanthus > Holacanthus passer. The sequence continues at coordinate 119,424 of JAFREQ010000210.1, read as the reverse complement.
CATATAGATGGAGAGAGAGAGGAGGAGAGGGATATATATCTGCATAACTATAGCTGCATAACTAAGGGCCAGCTCTTACTACAAGGTTTATCAAAGAGGGAGGCTTTAAGCCTACTCTTAGATGTGGAAAGGGTCTGTCCCTAGAACCCAAAGTTAAATCTGGAGTGCAGCTTGATAGCTGAAGGCTCTGGCTCCCATTCTACTTTTGGAGACTCTAGGAAACAAAAGAAACCCTGCATTCTGGGAACACAGTGTTCTATTATGGTAATAGGGTACTAGGAGCTCTTTTAAGGTGTAATGGCACCTGACCATTAAGGGCTTTGTAGGTAAGGAGAAGGAATTCAAAGGGAGCCAGTGCAGAGAAACCAGTGTGGGAGGAATCTGATCTTCTCCAACTTCTTGTCAATACAATACAGCAGCATTCTGGATAAGGTAAGTCTTTAGAGACGTATTGGGGCATTGTAGTACATGTACAGATATGCCTGCTTTTTGCAATGTTACATAGATGAAAAAGGCAGCCCTTGAAGTTTGTTTTATGTGCAAGTTAAAGGGCATATCCTCATTAAAGATATCTCTGAGACTCATTACAGTGGTGCTGGAGGTCATGGCAATGGCATTGAGAGTAACTGTATCTTTCAATAATGTGCTTTGGAGGTGCTTGGGACCAAGTACAATAACTTCTGTGTTGTCTCAGTTTAAGAGCGGGAAATTGCAGTGTCATCCAGGTTTTTATGTCCTGAGGGCATGCCTGAAGTTTAGCTAACTGGTTGGTATCATCTGGCTTAATCGACAGAGATAATTGGATATTGTCTGCATAACAATGAAAATTTATGAGTGTTCCCTAATAATGGTCCTAAAGGAAGCATATATAAGGTGAAAAGAATTGGTCACACAGAACCTAGTGGAACACTGTGAATGGAGGATTCATTGTTAAGATATACAATCAGAGAAACCAGTTTAGCGCATTTCATTTAATGCCAATTAAATGTTCCAGTCTCTGTAACAGGATGTGATGGTCAACGGGGTTATATGCAGCACGAAGATCTAACAAGGCAAGAGACAAGTCCTCTGTCTGATGCAATAATAAGGTCATTGTTACTTTCACCAGTGCTGTCGCTGTGCTATGATGAACTCTAAATCTGTTAAGGCAGTTCAATATTAGAACCCAAAGACAGACACAACCTGGAGACAGAATGGGTTTGACAGTTTATTTTGGTAGATGAAAGCAGGCTGAAGGCTTGGCTGGAGTGGTCTGCCTGAGGTGGACGGGTACAGCTGAGCAGGGCAGGCGGAGGAGTTGAAGGTGGATAACCAAACAGGCTGCTGTGAGGCAGGTTGAAACTTGGATCGTGGTGGAACAAGCGTAGAGGACCTGAAGCACAGAGAAAAAAGGTAAACTGATGTCCAGGAAAAGAGGAGGAGGCATCTCCAAGACTGACAGAGAAGGACCTGTTTGACATAAACCAAGAGATAAACCATTTTAGAGCCACATCACCGTAGTATTTTGAAATTGATCATTGAAGAGGATTATAGGAATACATGGCTCAATAGAGCTCTGGCTTGCTGTCAGCCTGGCTACAGTGCTGAAAAGAAACCTGGGGTTCTTCTTATTTTTGAGTGAAAAAAGCTGCTCTGGCATTGTGAAGGGCCTCACTATATGTTTTAAAACTGTCTTGCCAGACTAAACAGGATTCTTCCAGATTGGTAGAACGCCATTTCCTTTCAAGTTTTTGCGATATTTGCTTTGTTTTCTTTTAAAGAGGTGCAATAGAGTTGAGAGTCATTTGTAGTAAGCTTGTGGAGTCCTCAGTTAAATTGGAACATGACATTGAAATAAATGCCGATGGAATCGCTTCCTTAAATTTTGCTACAGCACTTTCTGATAGACATCTGGTGTACAAATTTTGGCCTAATGGCACATAGTCCAGTCATAGGAATTCAAAAGCTATTCAATAATGATCTGATAAAAGAGAATTCTGGGGAAATTATTAAGTTTTCAATTTCAACGCCATAGTATTAACCACAACTACAGTGTGGTTAATAGCAGCGTGTTAACAGTGTATACTAGACTAAATTATAATATAATAATGATTAAGTAGTGATACTTAGTGCCATACTTAGTGATTAAGTAGTGATACTTAGTGTTTGTCTGTCTTAATATAGAGGTGTAATACAGATAGAATGTAGAATATGATGCAAAAATCAGTGTCACGTATTAACATAACATATTAAAATATGGTACATTGTGATATAGTATGAGACATGCTTCGAGAGAGAGATGGTGGTAGGTGGAGCAATTATGTAATAATGGTAAAATTTTGAGTTTTATGTAGTGTGGTGAAATTTGAGAAACAAAAGTGGTGTGACAAAGTACCGGAATTGCTTATAACAATTGCTTGTACCTGGTTGGTTAGTGGTCCAAGCAATTTGTTGTTGAGCATATGGTGAAATAGTTTACCTTGTTGTTCTGGTGAAATAGAATCAGAATTCGTAGAATTATAGAGTGTTGACTTTGAAGTCATACAAGAACATAGAATTATGGGATTCAGTCCCTGTTGGGGATCTTTGCATTTTTGTGCAGTTCTACTGTAAAATGTCATCTTTTGGGGGGAAAATAAACATATTAATTAATAAAGAAATGTACTGAACCCACCCTCTGTTACCACACCTTCTTGTTAACCTTGTTGTTGATTTCTGTCATTTCATATATAAATTTCATTTAAAAGTTTCAGAGTTTAGACAAGAGCATCAGCTGGTCAGAATGCAAGTTTAGAAAAAGCCTAGGGCTCAAGAAAAGAGAATATGGAAATGCAGAATTGAGACCCAGGAGGGTCAGTATCTGACAACAAAAGCTACAAACACAAACCATCCAAAAAGAAATAATCAACAACTATATGTATAACCTATGTCTCTCTCTCTCTCTCTCTCTCTCTCTCTCTCTCAAAATTAATTGTTCATCCTTCCCTGAAATCTCTTATCATCTCAGTGTGTGGAGGCGAACTAACTGCTCCGTATGGCAGTATTAATTCACCTGGTTATCCTGGAAACTACCCACCTGGCCGGGACTGCTACTGGACAGTGACAGTGGAGCCCAGCTTGCTCATTACTTTTGCATTTGGGAGTCTTAGTCTTGAGCATCACCCTAACTGCAGCTATGACTTCCTAGAGGTAAGAAATGCTGCTACATACCCCTGTGGTTTGTACATTAGGTAATCTGAAGTATGATTTAAAGCAAGGATTCCCAAGGTCAGCAAATATCTATAATTGCTTATATTTTGTCACTACTGAACCTTACTAACATCTGCTTGATTTTAAGATGTATGACATTTATTCTGCCAAGGCCAAATGTCCTATCACACCATGTTAATTAAAGTGAAAAATAATTTGTATATCTGCCCTGTGATTCAAATTTGCTCCAAAATGTAATGGCTTCTTTGGCCCCTGCTACACTCCTCCACCAAGTTTCATGCAACTTGGGTTAGTAGTTTTTTCATAATCCTGCTGACAAACAGAAAAACAAAGAGGCCAAACCGAAGGTAATAGATAATCTTTGAATTTAACGGTATTATTTTTTGTGTCAACTAAGAAAATGCTTTTTAACCAGATTCCCAAACAATCAAAGTAAACCCAATTGTATCTGGATGCCCACACAGAGAAGCTGGCCTCGTGCTGAATCCAAATACTGCCTTGGTGGACAAGTCAATATGCTTTTCAACGGTTCCATCCAACTAGAAATGTCTCTGGCTGATCTTGTGTAAACATACTAAAAGATGCCACGTACAAGATGAATTGAGCGACTGTTTACATTTTCTTAACTCACGCAATTGTGCACTGCATGGCACGAGTGATACTGTTCTGTGCAAGACTATAATGAGCAGCTTCTTGTAGTTTCTCTTCTATTTATTGTCCTATGTGACCAAATGTTGTAGATCCGGGATGGTCTTCAACCTGAAGACCCAGTTCTGGGAAAGTACTGCACTACTGCAACACCTGCCCCCCTACAGACCACAGGTCCAGCTGCATGGGTTCACTTCCACTCTGACTTCAGTATCTCTGACCGAGGCTTCCACATAACATACACAACACTACCAAGTAAGAACCTCTGCATACCGAGTAAAACAGTGTAGACAGCATCACAGTGTAACATGTCATACACCTGTAACAGTCTAACATGACATTTAATGGAAGATTATTCTTTACCTTGGGAGCTGGACAACTTTAGGCTTTAATTGTGTCAGTGGGCTTGCCATCAGTTCTTAAAAAATACCATCAAGTGCTTATTATTGGGGCAGCTGTAGCTCGGGAGGTAGAGCAGTTGTCCACCAATCAGAAGGTTGGTGGTTTGATGCCTGGCCCCTGCCGTCTATGTGTTGAAGCGTCCTTGAGCAAGATACTGAACCCCCCAATTGCTCCCATTAGCTGCATCGGTATGTGAAGATATATGGCACTTTGGATAAAAGCGTCTGCTAAATGAAATTGTAGAATTGTATTTTTTCCTCTGTTCATTTCTATATCATGTATCATATATTTTAGTATCTTTATTTCCTGGGTTTAAAACAGTTCAGTTTTGTCTAACAGACAAAAAGGTCCATATAGGGAGCTTTACTCTAATCTGGGTGTTGCCCTTGGTGTGTGATTGACAGTCATTACTTTAATTAATGTAGAGAGAAGACTGCTTGCTCACTTCTGTGAAGTATTACATGGGAAAATGTACATTGAGCAGATTTTTCACTATGTCAAAACTAATAAACGCTTTCCAAGTAACAAAGTGAAGGGACATTTGTGTGCAAATTGAATTTTAGCAGAACTGGATTCTAGCAAATGAAATTGATGAACAGTTTAGTTCAGGAGGCAGTGTGGTGATTATGTTGTTGGGATTTGGATTTGGTACCTATGCTGTACATATTGTACTGTTACAGCTGTAGCTTTGGGTACACATGTAAAGATAACCCTCATTCACAAATACACAAGTGGTCCCATGTCGAGTTTGTTGTGTCATTCAATAGGTTTTTGAAGTGATTTGGTGCAGGATGCAAAGCTAATCTTTTCTAATTCTGGTTGTTAGAAGCACATCTGGTTCAAAAGTACAGTTAATGGCTATGAGATCCACACAGGTAATGGAAGTCCTCACTGTGGTGTGCGTTGTGTCTTAGGTGACCCTGGTTGTGGTGGTACCTTCACTGACAGTGAGGGAATCATCATCTCCCCCAACTGGCCCAACAATTATGCCCACAACCGCCAGTGTGTCTATTTGATCAGGTTGCCCGTGGGTGAGAAGGTGGCCCTCAGCTTCACTCACATGAACCTGGAGAGTCACAGCGGCTGTTCTTTTGACTATGTGGAGGTAGGACTTGTTTATGATTCACAAACAGGCCATGATTTATTTCTTTAATTGTGTTTGAATAATTCATGAATACTGCATCTTGTTTCCCAGATTGTGTTTACTGGCAATGTTTTTTGCAATGTTCATGTCCATCCAGTTTTCTTGTCCAATGTCCCATCCATTATTAGCTTCATGCTGCCAAAACTCATGGTTAAGGTTAGGGAAGATGGTGACTTTGGAAAACATCCAATCTCATGCTTTAAGTGAGCAATGACTTGAATATTTATCAAGACCATCATCTTAACTTAAACCAATAGAATAGTGAACCATAAATCATGCTGTTGTTACAAGAGCAGATATTGTAGGAAAACAAATGAAATGGCTGACACGATTACACTAGGAAACTGGACTTAGCAGTATTAAATGCTCATTTGCGTTAAATAATAAGTCGTTCAGTCATCAGTGAAATTGGTCATCTGTATTAACAATCCCACCTTTGTGTACCTTGCTTCTGTTTTTTCAAATCAATGCCATATTCACCTCTTGGCGTATTATATCAGATATTTCCCATCTCTTTTCTTCCCTTCCACATTTTCTTTTTCTTTCCCTCTACTTCATCTCTAATATTCCATCATCTCATCTTATCTTAGTCAACAAAAGTTAAGGAGAATTTAATATGATTTTTTTTTGTCAGTTGTCTTTGATGTGTATAGTTGTCATGATTACAGGAGTTGTTCTCATCCATCCAAGGTTAGAGGACAAGACACATTTAACACGTTTACTTGTTACTTGTTTACTTGCCTCTCCACAGTAAATCCGCGTATCATTTCCAAACTCTGTTTGAATAGAAGCGCTCACTCTCACCTAGAATTACCACAACTACCTGTTATCTCTGTTGCAGAGTGGTGCATAATTCAGATGCTGGATTCACTCACTTGTTCACTAAAATACTGTTCTTTGTCTGGGTTTAGCTGAGGGGGGAGGAGGTAAAACATTGGCTAACATAGTGATATTTCTTTTTTGAACAAGGTTTAGATGGTTGACAGCTGACATTTCACTTTCTGTCTAATTCTCAGTGGATTGTGAATCTGTTTCTTCCATGAACTGGCAACATCAATTTATTACTGACAGAAACATTATGTTAGTGAATGCAAGATGTTTCTTATTAATGGTAGAGCAGCAGGTCAATTAGCTAAATCAACATTTGTACAAGACATTTTTGGGAGTGGTGGAGATGACTGTTTTACTAATCAGTAACTAGGCTACTGGGTGTAATTCCGTAGATGCGTGCAGCTTGATGAATGAGACTTACATTAAAACAGTAATTGGTTCATTTGTCCATTTGGCTGTTTTTCACATATTTGTTTAGTTTTTATTCGTTGGTGGAAATGTAAGACATTTCATCATTGTTCTTGTCTTCAAAGGTTACTTTTTATTTATTTTTACCATTGTTTTCATTGGCGAAATGAACACTGCCTCTTACCTACTTCTCCATTCCCTTCTTCTACCCCCTTTCTTTCAAGGTTCGTGATGGCAGAATGGAGACTGATCCTCTGATAGGGAGGTACTGTGGGATCTCCCTGCCAGCTCCTATTCGCTCATCCTCCAACTTCCTGTGGATTCGCTTCAGGTCAGACAGCTCAGTCAGCCGGGCTGGTTTCAGGGCCGTCTACACCGTTGGTGAGATTCCACACATTTACATGCACATGTGATTTGACATTATTTATGTTTTGTATATGCATTATATTTTATTTATATAATTATGTCTGTTTTCTTATATAATAATGGCCATTCCAAAAGCACAAATAATTAAAAGCTACAGTCCCTCCAGACCTCAAAGTTCCTCATAGTTCACTAGTGCCACTGCGGTGTTCTTCCACAACTTTGCATCATAGTTTGGCCTCTAGTTTCACAGCAGTAAACTGGTAGAAACTGAAACTGGCTGATAGTGTCATGGCGATGTGTGAAAAATAGCAAAAACTCATTGATTAGCTGCAACAGAAAGTATATCTAAGTGGCATTACACAAAAATACATAAAAATAATATTAAGTATGTTAAGCTCACTGCAAAGTCACTAAACCTAGCAGATATATTCTCCCTATAGGCATATTATTTGAATAATTAAGAGGTTATTAAACAATAAACAAAATGTCAATAAGTGATAAAGTTGTTTTCAGTGATTCAGTATTTGTTAATTTTATACATTTTTTATGCAAATTCTATAGAATGTTATAACACCTAGCTCTGTCATGACAGAAATACAACAGGTATAGTAAATACATTTCATTTGTAGTTGTTATTTTGTATACATACAGAAATTAAACTGGTTAAGTGGGTCACTTAAGAATGGATAGAGTACTGTGACGAGAAGGAGTCATATGTCCTTATTTTTAAGATGATGGAATGAATGTCTCTGATTTCTGTTACGAGTTGTAGATAAATATGATTTCTTTTGTCTGGGAGCTGATGCTGATGGATGTCAGTGGAAAACCTGTAATTTTACAGATCAAACAATGCTGTGATGAGGTTCATGATATCAGTAGCTGACAAGGTGGTAGAAGGATAACCCATGTAGATATTTTCAGTCTCTACCATCGTTATTCTCTTTACTATTACATGTGGCCTCAGTGTGAAGTGTTAACTTGTTAGTGACTTTCAACTCAGGATTAAGAGTTAGGTTAATCTAAGATTAGGTCAGGACCACAAAACTTCCTGGCTGGCCTAAGTCATAGATAAATGTATATAATTGCACTAGGTTATAGCTTGTATGCTATTTCTCTTTCCCCACTCAGTCTATTTTTAGGCTACATTGATGTTGCTTCAGCACTCTTCACTCTTTGGAGCAAGTTTTGGATGGTTGAGCATACATGCTTGTGTGAATGGCATTGACAGTTATCAGGTCACCAATATTCTTAAAGGACTTGCTGCTCTCCAGTTTGTTAAACTCAGCCTCAACGTTCTCAAACTTTCCCACAATGGAAAGAACATTAGTTTGGGGTGAGAGAAAACATGTGTGCCTAATCAAAAGTTAAGGGATGGAGAGATTTGTGTCATTAGTGTGAAAATTTGTGTTTAAATAAAATCATAGTGCCACTCTACAAATTCTCAGAACTAAGAGTTGTAATTCAGTAGTATATTCAGTCTTCAACGCTTGTTTTATACCAAATAGTAATGTTTGACAGGAAAATGGAGAAGCATCAGTAAATCAAGATGAAGGAATTATTACAGATTCAGGCAAAGATTTGACTCCATTTCATGAGCCACTGACCAACCTTTAACCCTCCCTCTCCCCAGCTTGTGGAGGTACTTTGTCTGGGACTGGGCAGTTACGCTCTCCCTACCACCCCAACGCCTATCCCTACAACAAGGACTGTCAGTGGGTCATTAGCCAACCAGAGGGCTACGTGGTCACCCTCACCTTCCTGTCATTTGATGTTGATGGAGGCTCCTGTCGAAATAACTTTGTTGAGGTAAATTAATGTTCCAACCAATTCATGACCACAAGATAAAATACCAAGAGTGAGAGAAAAAAATGGTAAAAGCTTAGAAAGAAAAGGAGACAGCACTGGATAAGGCCCATGGGAGCTCAGCCCAGCTTTTGATAATAGGGGCGCACTCTATTACCACCTTTCAATGAAAATCCAGTGGAGATATTTGTCAATTGTTTTGAAAAAATAAGCATGGCTTTAGGAAAATTAGCCTCTTTTTGTTCAGAGTGCTTTAGCAGGGAAAGCCTAGAGAGCAGCTGCAGCACTAGACAGTTGCATGGGTTTAGAATACCATATGATGATTTGAGGAAAGCAGTGCTGAGCGTACAATATAGTGTTTCAGGAACCTACAGAAGGAACGTTTTTGATCTGAGGCAACAACCTGGAGAATCTTACCTGGATTTGTGGAGGAATCAGGAAGTGGCACTAGACCAGTGGCTTGATTCCTGTGAAGCCTGCACTTACCAAAAAATAAAAGACCTCATGTTACTGGAAGAGTTTATGGTTACCATGTCATGTGAAATAGAAATACCAAAATGCATTTCAATGGTGAAACAAGATTGATGAGAGTGATTGGACTGAACCAGAACAATACAAATGTTAGCTGTTAAACCAAAACGATGAGCTGAAAGTCGTTTTAGTGATCAGTAGAGCTGAGGGGAACTGCAGAGTTGGTGACAGTTAGTAGTAGTAGTAGATGTATCTCTATGAGGGACCCTGTTTACATACAGCTAGTCAAGTGATCCATTGACTACAAAAGCTGTAACAACTTTAAGTACAAACAAACAAGTATTTTTACACGATGGTATTACTTTCTTTAATCACGGAAAGGATCTGAATACTTCTTCCTCTGCATATAATGGCTTATTCATTGACAGTGGACAAGCTCCCTACTGGAACATCTGGGGACAGATGTTAGGGTTTGGTGCAATGGACCAGCCATCTCCTAAGTGTCTGGGTGTGGCCCAAGCCAGTGTTGCTCTTGAATACTCCAGTCTGGGCCAAGATAAGAAAAAGTAAATAAAATTAAAAAAAAAAAAACATTAAACAAAGTAAGACACTGTTATCCAGCTTTCTCAGCCAGGGGCTCACTCACTTTTTTCTTCTCCCACGTACACATTTCCCTGGCCACACACTTACGCATAAGATAAGATAAGATAAGATAAACCTTTATTCGTCCCACAGTGGGGAAATTTGCATTTACATTGCATTTACATGTCACAACTTGTAATCAGACATACACATAAATTACAAAATTAATACATTTTAATTCATATTTCAATATTATTCTAATATGGCGTGCTGACGTACTGCGTCAGTGTATCACCTCATTTCCGGTTTTTGTGGTAGTGTGTTGTTACTGCACAAGCTTATCTCTGATTTGTAATATTCTTCGTACTGCTGAATTACCTGCTACTCATTTAACGTACACTAGTTCTGTTAAAGCACTCGTAACTCCTTCTCTTTTAGCGATTTTCTGGCTAATCTCAAAAGTGTTGAGGTTTTGTTAGCCTCATTAGCATAGCAGTTAGCGATGGCTTCTCTCTCTCCCTCTCACGCTCCTGCTCTCTCTTGCTTGGTGTGTCAGATGTTTAGCTAGTCCGCTGCCTCCTTCAGTGATGATGGTCTTGTAATAAGTGTAGTGTATTTGCCACGATGGCAAGGCTTAGTGACCATTGACCCTAAATCATTAGCTGCATTAGCTAGCCAGCCCCCAGTAGCCGGTGCGGACTGCCCTAATGTAGCTCCTGCTAGCTGTTCCTAGCTAGCACCTCCCGAGCATAGACAGTATGAAACATGGACGTAGCTTCTGTGACCCGTTACCTGTTACTCGTACATTTCTGAAGAGCAATTTTGAAGCCCATTGTCACACCCCGCCATCTTGGCAGTGGTGATGTTGCCTAACTAGCAGTTTAAGAGGTAAAATTTTTTTTGTTATAGCAATAATATAAATATAAATTATGACGTTTGAGTTTGTGATCCATCAATTTTATGTTACTGTTTAGCTTCATTAACCAACTCCAGCTTAATCAATAACATCATCTGGGTCAATGTTCTTTCTGGAAACATTCAGAAATGAGACCTTAATGTTTTGAAGTTACAAAAACTTGATTGTATTTGCACACAGTTCAGTTTAACATTACATATAACGTTAGTTAAGAATTAACCTCAAACAGACGACTTTTATTCAAAAGTATTATCACAATAAATAATAACACTTGTTATTACGTTTTGACTTCAGCAGGTTTAATAACTGAGGCTACCAGACACTCCTGTTAGCATTGTTAGCTTAGATCAACCTTCACTGTCTCCCCGTGGAGAAACTCATCCTGGACACCCGAGAGAAACACAGTCAACACGGCAGCACAGTCAATCTCCAGCCAACAAGCAGCTCCACAAACTCCAGAACAAACACAGAGAAAAAACAGCGCAGACATCCCAGACAAAGACACCACACAGCCGGCAGCAGCTAGCTGTTGCTGTAGATTTCACCCATTTTGACACTGCACTGGCTCCCTTAAAATCATTCTGCTAACATATAAAGCTCTTAATGGTCAAGCACCATCATACTTCAAGAGCTTATAGTACCCTATTATCCTAGTAGCGCACTATGCTCCCAGAATCCTAGGTTTCTTTTGGTTCCCAGAGTCTCCAAAAGTAGATTTGGAGCCAGAGCCTTCAGTTATCAAGCTCCTCTCTTGAGGAATCAGATCCCAGTCTGGGTTCGGGAGGCAGACACCCTTTCCTCATTTAAGAGTAGGCTTAAAACCTTCCTCTTTGACAAAGCTTATAGTTAGGGTTGGTCCAGGTGAGCCCTGAGCCATCCCTTAGTTATGCTGCTATAGGCCTGGACTGCCAGGGGACTTCCCATAATGCACTGAGTTTATCTCTCCTTCTCTCTCTCCTCCACCTGTATCCATTCACAACCCATCAATGCATCTTACTAATGCAACTTCTTCCCTCTGTTGTAGTTTTGTGCTCTTCTCTCCTGTAGCTCTCTGCAGGTACGTGTGTCACTGGAGCTGTAGAGTCTGGACCCGTGTTTACAAGCCTCCCACTGCACACATGTCTCTGTTTGACACTGCTATAATTATTATCATCACATTTGTGGATTGTGGTATTGCATGTTCTCTCCCTCCTCCCTCTGTCTCTGTCTGTCTGTCTCTCTCCCTCTCTCTCTCTACCCAACCGGTCATCTTTGAGCCTGGTTCTGTCCAAGGTTTCTGCCTGTTAAAAGGAAGTTTTTCCTCACCACTGTCGCCAAGTGCTTGCTCATGATGGGAACTGTTGGGTCTCTATAAATAATATTATAAAGAGTATGGTCTAGACCTGCTCTGTATATAAAGGGCCCTGAGATGACTTTTGTTGTGATTTATAAAAATCAAACTGAAAGGAATTCAATTATAATCATAAATATCTATATTACAATGTATCTGAACCAAATCTAACTCATAACTCTGCTTTACTCTGTCTAGAATATTATACCAGTGTATTGACTTGCCCTGTTGGTCAGGTTGCAAATTGTTTTGTGTATGGTGACAGAAAAAATGGTCACAGTCTTTGTCACTTTTGTGATACCATAGGTGCCTTTGTGTTATGTCACTAAAATAATAAAATAAAAAAGTAATGAATTTACTGCTTTTACTTTTTTTCCACATGTGTAGTATAGTATATTATAGGTGGAGAGATGGATGATGGATGAAGAGGGCGATAGTGGATCAGTTAAAATGATACGTTTCCTGTGTCCTCCAGGTCAGGGATGGCTCCACGTCTAGTTCTCCTCTGCTGGGGACATTTTGTGGTGGTGAGATTCCCCCCCGTCTTCAGGCCACTCAAAGATCTATGTACATCCGCTTCAAGACTGACTCCTCTGTCAACAACCATGGCTTTGTAGCAGCCTATGGCTCTGCCTTGGAGGGTGAGAGTAGTATAATTATTGAATATGCTTATTATCATTATTAGGAAGGATTTTCGACTCTGAATGCCTTCTCTTGTATGTCACCACAGATGATGGTGTATAGCAACACTAACAAAATGTTGTTGTGAACATTTTTTATCTTTTAGCTTTTGAAATGAGTTAATGTGGTTTGATTTGATTTTGTTTAATTTTCTGTCTTTTATGTTTATTTCCATCCTGAAAATGCATTTTTTTCTGGTTTAGTCTGTTTAAGGGGAAATTCCTGTGTGCCTGGATGATTTTCTCTTTTTAGTCCTTTATGACTCTCAGACATAACAACACCACCAAATTCCAGTTCCCGATGCAGTGACTGCTTTTTGCCTTGCATATGGCTACTTTTGTCTCAGTGGGATTTCTAGCATTCCTTGTTTCCCACAGTCTTTTTCAGTGTTGCTTGTATTCCATTGTTATTCCTTCACATGTGTGTGGGTAAGGACTTGATGCTTGATGCTTGTTTAAGACAAGGCAGTTGTGTTTCAACACGGAATGTCTGATATTCTGTGTTCAGCCATGTCTGATAACAGCTGAAGATCTGATACCATCATATTCTGGAAAGAGAATATTTATTCTTCTTCCACTTCCCTGCAGATGCCATGATGTTGATTCCTGTAACTGAAGATACTGCCAAACAATATGTTGAAAATGGCAACAAAGTTGTTGCTACCCTTATGCAATGTCTTATGTAGTGCCTAAAGTAGTGTCTAGTTTTGCTTTATTACTGTAATACAAAAATCTTGACATAATGCTTTGAAAGAATATAGAGATAGAGATATTTTTTAAAGATGTTTCTTAGAGCTGTGTTCTTGCGTTATACTTGCCATTGATGCAAAGAATTGACAAAAAATACTAATATTGTCTACAGGGCATTGGCACTATCATTTACTTGTGCTTTTAAACTAAGACTTTGCTGAAACCAGAAAATGTACAGTATATGTACATGACATGATCCAGAATTTAGTTTGATGTTGTTTTGAATTAGTGTCTTCTAAAGCTGCTTTCAAATTTTTCAAAAGTCTACTGATCCCTAGTGTTGACCAGTTGCCCTTTTTTCTCACATAACAGGCTGTGGTGATACCCTGACTAGTTTATCAGGCACCATCACAACTCCTGGCCACCCCACCAACTACCCCCATGGTGCCAACTGTACGTGGTACATCAGTGTTAGCCCAGGCAACCTGGTTCAGCTGACGTTTAACTCCTTCAACCTGGAGTACCACACTAACTGTATCTATGATTACCTTGAGGTGTACGACAATGGCACTGTGCAGACTGGAACCAAGATTGGCAGGTACATGATACACTGATACATAAAGTATATAACACACACACGCACACACACACACAGTATATATAACAATCAAGCTGATTCCAAACTTGTATACAGCATATATAAAATCTCTTGAAAACCCACAGTATGCTGATAATTGATTACTTGTTGAATTATTGTATATGCATAGAGATGGGGTATTTTGTATGTGCAGGTACTGTGGACGTTCACTGCCTCCATCCATCACCAGTACTGACAGCCTGCTGACCCTGTTGTTTGTGTCAGACTCAAGTTTATCCACTGAGGGATTCTCTGCCAGCTACGTCTCCATCAATGCCACCACAGGTACAGAATAGATTGGCCAGACAGTTGTTTTTTTCGGTTTTTAGTGAATATATTTGAGACTATTGATAAATTAACCTTGAACAACAAGTCTATGATGTAAGATAAGATAAGATAAACCTTTATTTGTCCCACAGTGGGGAAATTTGCATTGCATAGCAGCAAGGAGATAGACAAGTTAAATAGTAAAAATGAATATAAACAAGATGAAAAAAGTATTTACAAATTTAACAAATTTCCATGGGATTCTTTACAGATATATATGAGAATATGAGATGAATATAATATATATCACTATTATAGCAGAATTAAATATGAAATATCAAATATGAAACATTGCGCTGAATTTAACGGAAAGAACAGATATTAAATATCAAATATGAAATATTGCACTTGAATTTAACGGAATGAGTATTGCACAGCAAATGAAATCTGGCATAAATATACAGACATGAGAAAAGAGTATTGCACACATGTCCAGACATGGTGGTGTATTGTCTATAAGGAGCAGTGCTGGTTGTACAGCCTGACAGCTGCAGGAAGGAAAGACCTGCAATATCACTCCTTCACACACTTTGGGTGAAGCAGTCTATCGCTGAAGGAGCTCTCCAGAGCTGTTAAAGCGTCCTGCAGGGGGTGGGAGTCATTCTCCAACATGGATGACAGTTTAGCTATCATCCTCCTCTCTCCCACCTCCACTGGGTCCAGGGGGCAACCCAGTGCAGAGCTGGTCTTCTTGATCAATTTGTCCAGTCTCTTCCTGTCCACAGCCGAAATGCTGCTGCCCCAGCAAGTTACTCCATAAAAAATGGCTGATGCTACAACAGGTCTTCAGGAGTGCCCCTTGCACTCCAAAAGACCTCAGTCTCCTGAGCAGATAGAGTCTGCTCTGACCCTTCCTGTAAAGTGCAGCAGTGTTATGAGTCCAGTCCAGTTTGTTGTTGAGGCGAACACCCAGGTACTTATAAGATGTCACCATCTCGATGTCCATTCCCTGGATGTTCACTGGTGTCGGAGGGGAGTGAATGCGCCTGCGGAAATCCACCACCAGTTCTTTGGTTTTCCCCGCGTTAATCTGGAGGTGGTTCCGCTGGCACCAGTCCATAAAGTCCTGTGTCAGTTCTCTGTATTCCCTGTCGTCCCCATCTGTGATGAGGCCAACAACGGCAGAGTCATCAGAGAACTTCTGCAGGTGACAAGTTGGTGAGTTGTGTGAAAAGTCTGCAGTGTAGAGGGTGAAAAGGAATGGAGCCAGGACTGTTCCCTACGGGGCCCCCGTACTGCAGACAACCATGTCGGACACACAGTCCCTTGTCCTCACATACTGTGGACGGTAGTCCAGAATCCAGGATGTGAGGTGCAGGTCCACCCCTGTGTTCTCCAGCTTGTCCCCAAGGGGTGCTGGCTGGATGGTGTTGAACGCACTGGAGAAATCAAAAAACATGATTCTCACAGTGCTCCCAGGTTTCTCCAGGTGAGAGAAGGCTCTGTGCTGGAGGAAGATGACGGCGTCATCACCCCCGATGCCAGGCTGGTAGGCGAACTGAAGTGGGTCCATCGAAGGACCCACCAGGGAACGGAGATGAGCAAGGACCAGCCGCTCCAGGATCTTCGTCAGGTGGGATGTTAATGCCACCGGCCTGTAGCTGCTGAGATCCTGGGAGTGCAGAGTCTCAGGGACAGGTGCCACGCAGGATGTCTTCCACAGGTGTGGCACCTTCCCCAGCTTCAGGCTCAGGTTGAAGATGTGCTCCACAACCCCGTACAGCTGGTCTGCGCCGGACTTCAGGAGCCTGGAGCTGATGCTGTCCGGACCTGCCGCCTTCCTTTACAAACTTTACAAGATTTGCAAGCTCAAGTTCCACTACAAGATTTAACTATGGAAAAGAAGAAAGTCGATTGACTAGAGTTGCATACCACACCAGTCACTGAGCTGTGAGAGAATGTTTAGATAATGATGTAATCTACAGCATTATGAAAACTCCCAAGTCTTGTGTACAGCAATTTTTGGTATTGGGATATTTAGGCAGATATTAACCACACCATTAAATAGGCTTCAACAGTGGAGTTTTAAAGAAATGCATGAGATGTTTATCACTCTTGTCATGAGGCCATGTTCCGACTGACATTAGCTCTGCAACAAAAAAGTGCCGCCTCCTTATTCATTACATTGGGACCATTGTGTTGGCAGCGGGGGCCCTGAAATTGAGGCTCTGGCAAAACAATGCAGGGTCATTCAATCAGCCTAATCAGCCTTTCTGCATTGCCAGAATCTTCAGCTTTTATCCTGTCACTGTATGGACCAACTTACCAGTCACAAACTCACGTGGTCAGTTTTGTCCATGTTTATTTCCAGTTGACTCAAGCAAGATGATTGAGTCCTCAACAATGCTGACAAAAAAGAAAATAGAATTTTGTAAAATTCTACAAACTGAAAAGAGAGTAATAAGAAAAACAAACGAAGAAGATGCAGAAAGTATGGCCTGTGAGTTCTGCAGCCAAGTTCTGTTTTCTATCACAGCATAGTCTCCATCAAGACTGCAGTTTTAGCCACAACATGTACTTACAATACTTTTGGAATAACATTTCAACAAGCTCACTACAGTGTATAACAAATCTGTTGACAGCAGCCATGTTGGAAATCGGAATGTAGAACCACTCAAACCTGACCATAATTTCTGACCTGTCAACCCTATCTGAAAGATTACTCAATTGTGCAATTAATTGGGTAGTGCAGACATCAGCTGCCCATCAAACAACAACCATCTGACAGCAATTTAATTCAGGGTTAAAATTGGGCTTAATCCAGACAGTCTGCCTAGCTTTAACACAAACTCGTCATAAATCGCTTGTTTTATCATTTGCTCTATAATGGATAACCATGCTCTGTTTGTGAACAAGTTTCAGTCATAAATATGTTACTCTTTTTTTTTAGGTGAAGTAAAAAATTTCAAAAGTTTTTCTGGGGCACCAAAAATGTAAATGAATTGAAAACAGTTTTGGGACATTTTTTATTTGAACAAAATGAAATCATAGTAGTCAGATTCTAAGATTTCTTATCTTTGTCCCTCATCAGACTGTGGTGAGACCTTCACCTCCCCTATAGGATCCTTCAGTTCACCCAACTACCCTAGCTACTATCCCAACAACAGAGACTGTATCTACAAGATCATTGTGCAGGTCAACATGCAGATTATGCTGAACTTCACCAACTTTGAGCTGGAGGGCTTCCCTCCATCTTGCAGCTATGACTTTGTGGAGATCAGGTAAGGAAAGAATTAAGGTGTGTGGCTGTCTTGGGGAAGTGGAACATTTTCCATCCTTTAACATCATCAGAGTCTGAAATTAAAGCCTGCCAAACAGAAAATGGCTAGACAGTTTCACCTGTCTCATCAGTCTGTAAAGTTGAGATGGTCAAATTTTAATGCCTTGGTTGTTCTGTTTGCTGTTACTTAATAATCTAAAAGAAAATTGGCAGGCTAGATATATCTTGCAGTATGATTACACAGCAAGATATGTGTGGTATCTCAGAGTGTCATTAGATTTGCATATGACATACTGTAACATAATTCAAATATATGGTATGTCATTATGTGCACAGACACAAAGACACATAGGAGCATAACCTCCCATTTGGATGAAACTAAAGTCCATCCGCAGCCATTTTGTTTAGACAGTAATTGATACATATGTATGTATTTTTTTCTGATTTCACAGAGTATAGCTACAGAATCACGGAGAGAGCGCTGATTCATTTAAAATATTTTTCACCTGTATTTGATGTCTCCATTGAAAAAGACAATATGTTTCCTCTTAAAGAAAGAGAAAAGAAAAATGGAAAGATTTTCATATTATTCAATATGAGCGCTGACATTTTGAACTAATGCCATCTTTGACAGAGATGGTGGCTATGAGACATCTCCCTTGATTGGTAAGTATTGTGCCAATCAGAGGCCTCCAGTCCTGGTGTCCCATAGCAACCGTCTTTGGGTGAGATTCCACTCCGATGCCCTTGGTACACGTCTTGGATTCAGTGCCCACTGGGATGGCACACTAAGTGGTCAGTGGTTAACATTTTACTCATGTTAGATTTTCTTCTTTTAGGTTCCCCTTGGTCTTGAGAATCATACTTCAATTAAACTAAAGGAGCATTTCTGATTTATGTCGAAATGCCTTTTTTTCCTTTTAATAACAAAACGAATATACTGACAATAGATTTATCGAATCAAAAAAGAATATACATACACATGTATACATACATTTTGTGAAATCACAATCTGTTTTTCTATTAAGTTACAACAATTATACACCATCTATACGCCACTTCAGTCTTGCAAGTCAGTTTGCTTCTTTTGCACATTGAGCACATTATTTTGACATCTACCAATTCTAACATAATGCCTACCCAAACACCCAAAAACCCTCAATCCTTTGTATCTTCCAGTTACACTCACACACACATACATGCTCTTGCCCATTTGATTTTATTCCTTCTTCCAAGGCTGTGGAGGGACACTGACAACTGCATCTGGGGCATTTTCCTCCCCTAACTACCCTCAGCCCTACCACCCTAATGCTGAGTGTTACTGGAACATCAGGACCAGCCAGGGCAGCCAACTCCTCCTCTCTTTCTCTGAATTCCACCTGGGGTCCAGCTCTACCTGCTCTTATAATTACCTGGCTGTGAGTACTATACCTATACAGCAGTTTTAAGATGACTAGTCTACAGGCTGAACACTTGACTTTACCAAATAGAATTTTGAGGTTCAAGCAACATTGGCATTGAGAAAGCATTGGGATACCTGTTGAAACTGAAATGGAAAAATAGTAAAAAGTTGGAAATGGAATGGAAACATACTTAAGTGTAACTGTAAGTAACCTTGGTTCAGCATGGCACAAAATTAAAAATTAAACATATCTACAGGTTTTAGCTGAAGTTTTCTTAATAGTGTCCTAACAAGAATGGCACCAAGAAGAAAGAATAAAAAAATACCTTTGTTGATTTTACTTGAAGGTACCCTGTGGAGTAAAACCAGGGTTTTTGGCTACTTGGGTCCACATTTTGTTTGGATGCTGTGCATGAGCACAAAGGAGCCCAGGCTTATGCATCTGCACATGGGTGATGCGATACACAGTTCTTTTGGTTTCATGTTATTCTGCTGATCAACAGTTGGTGACAGTAGCATGCCACGAAATATAGGGTTATAGTTTGAGTGTCTGGTTTTGGCGTAATTTTTGAATATGTCTTTGTGTGTGTGTACAGGTGTATGATGGTAACAACAGCAGTGCTCCAGAGCTTGCCAAGTTGTGTGGCAGTCAGTTGCCAGGCACCGTCAACTCCTCCAGCAATCATCTTTACATCAAACTACGCACTGACAGTAGCATCAGCACTGGAGGCTTCCTTGCATCCTACACTTCCAGTAAGAAAACACACACTGGATACTGCAAAGAGTCTTAAAAAAAATTGCCATTTTGTGTTATATTTTGGTAACTTTGGAGCATAAACCTTTGTGTTGCTGAAGTAAATTGTTTCAGGATGTTTTGAAAAATACTATAATTTTTTTATTCACCTTTATTTTATTCAAAAACTGTACTCAAGTACTGTTTCTTGAAAATATTGTGCACCCAAGTCAAGGTAAAAGTAGTAATTAAAATAGCTGCTTTAGTAGTTTAGTTTAATGCATTCATTTTTTAGGAACCATGTACAAAAAACATTAATCTCAAGGACACAAATATTAATTTTAGCTTTATTTTTAGTCGCTTACTGGAAATTGTAGTTGACTTAAATCTTGGCTGGTCACACTTTAGTCTTTTTGTTTTGTTTTAGTCTGGATTTAGTCAGAGGAACTCAGATTCAATTTTTGTCTAATTTTAGTCAAAGTTTTAGTCATAATTTTCTCAGATAGTTTCATGGATTTTGCTGAAAATTATTTCTTCTGGGTGTAAAAATGCCAATGAGACATCAGCATACCTTGAACTTTGTGTTTAGTCACCTAGGCTGAGAATGTGTTACTAAATTTCCATACTTCTTTCATACAAATGCAATATTTATTTCACAGGTTTTATTTATTTGTTGCATATATCTGCAACAAATAACTAACAAACTAAACCTAACTGGACCTTAACCACAGCGTTATCACATCAAATATTAAGGGCGAAATATGATAGCCTTGTCGGTACACCTAACTATTTATAATGATAGCATGCCATTATTGGTTATCAGAAACTGATATTTCTTACATGGCTAAACAGACTTTTTATATATTAGTGAGGTATTCTGATAAATTTGGCATCATGTTTCACTCAATAGAACTTAAATAAATCAGCATTTATGAAAATTTATAAACTGTGTTGTTCAGGCATACAATATGAATCATATTTATTCACTTTACATGGAGCTAAAAGTAATACCCAATTATGTTATGTTTGCAAAATGAGTTAGTGCCTGTTTATAAGTCGTAAAATATTGTAAATTATCATTTAGATGGAGTAGATGCTTACTGTAATCTCCATTAAATTGAAATATTATGTTAATGGTGCAAGGCAAACTAACTGCGTAACGTAAAATTAGCCCCAAAAAGGGAAATAACATATATAGATGTTATTGAATCAGTCAACATACATAATTGATATTTACCTTGGCAGACACTGTGGAATGACGTGTCCTCAGGTGTCCTTTCATATTCATTTTTTTATTCATTCATCTAATGAGAAAGATGCATGGAGGCGATGAGAATTTGTACTTGTCCTTCCAGATAAATTATTTGTTGGAAAGGTAAACAGCCAATGTGTTGAGATAGCTACCATATTTTTTATTTTGAATGTTTTTTTTAATTTACGTTGTGTTACATATTAGTCATGAAATACGCTGAACAAAAATATAAACGCTTTTGTTTTTGCTCCCATTTTTCATGAGCTGAACTCAAAGATCTAAAACATTTTCTATGTATACAAAAGGCCTATTTCTCTCAAATATTGTTCACAAATCTGTCTAAATCTGTGTTAGTGAGCACTTCTCCTTTGCTGAGATGATCCATCCACCTCACAGGTGTGGCATATCAAGATGCTGATCAGACAGCATGATTATTGCACAGGTGTCCCTTAGGCTGGCCACAACAAAAGGCCACTCTACAGTGTGCAGTTTTACTGTATTGGGGGGTCAGAAAACCAGTCAGTATCTGGTGTGACCACCATTTGCCTCATGCAGTGCAACATCTCCTTCGCATAGAGTTGATCAGGTTGTTGATTGTGGCTTGTGGAATGTGTGATGGTTTGCTGTGGGCACATGTGGGGGAGTTTCTTTAAGGGTGCCAGCCACATCAAAACACACAAAGGTAATACATTTAACCATGCACACCTTCACTAATGAGAATAACCTGAGCAACACAAATCACAAAAGCACAGAAGATTGTATTCAATGCAAAATACTGTATTTGAGGATCAAAATCAAGAGTCCCAACACAAAGTTCAGTTCATGCAGTTCATTTGAGTTAAAAAGAAATTCTTCCCAACAAAAGAAAGAGGGAAAAAAAACTCTTCACGAGCAAAAGGGAAACCGTTCAGGAACAAAAACATTTATAAAGAACAAAAAGAGGCTCAGTCCAAGTAACAAGAAAAAATGACTCGGTACCTGAGTAGATCTATTGGTCACAGTCAGTCAGTCAGTGTCCGGAAGTGCTTAAAATCCGCTCCAGAGGTGGCGGGGATGCTGAGAGTTATGGCAGGAGTGGCAGAGATGTAGACGGAGATGAATGAAGGACTGCCGTTTGGGGTCCGGGTTGGAACGGCGGAAATACGTCCTGTAGCAGTACGATCGGTGAGGACTGAACGACTCACTTTCGGTACTACTGAGCATAGGAGCTCAGACGGTTCCATGTCTCAGTCTCTCCGGCAGCCACACTGACAGTTGAGGTGGAGATTTATAAAAACAGTGCCATCAACGCCTTGGCGAGTCGGTGCTGCACAGTGCACCAGGGGGTGATTACGGGGGCGTGGGCAGGCTGGCTGTCTCAAATTGGAACTGGAACACGCTGTTGTATACGTCGCTCCAGAGCATCCCAAACATGCTCAATGGGTGACATGTTCGGTGAGTATGCTGACCATGCAAGAAGTGGGATGTTTTCAGCTTCCAGGAATTGTGTACAGATCCTTGTAACATGGGGCCGTGCATTATCATGCTCCAACATGAGGTGATGATCATGGATGAATGGCACAACAATGGGCCTCAGGATCTCGTCGCGGTATCTCTGTGCATTCAAAGTGCCATCAATAAAATACACCTGTGTTCATTGTCCATAAGATACACCTGCCCATACCATAACCCCACCGCCACCATGGGCCACTCGATCCACAACATTGACATTAGCAAACCGCTCACCCAAATGACGCCATATACGCTGTCTGCCATCTGCCCTGTACAATGAAAACCGGGATTCATCCATGAAGAGAACACTTCTCCAAAGTGCCAGATGCCATTGAATGTGAGCATTTGCCCACTCAGGTCAGTTACGACGACAAACTGCAGTCAGGTCGAGACCCTGATGAGGACGACCGGCATGCAGATGAGCTTCCCTGAGATGGTTTCTGACAGTTTGTGCAGATTCTTTGGTTATGCAAACCAATTGTTGCAGCAGCTGTCTGGGTGGCTGGTCTCAGACGATCTTGGAGGTGAAGATGCTGGATGTGGAGGTCCTGGGCTGGTGTGGTTACACGTGCTCTGCGGTTGTGAGGCCGGTTGGATGTACTGCCAAATTCTGTGTAACGCCTTTGGAGACGGCTTATGGTAGAGAAATTAACATTTAGTTCACAGGCAACAGCTCTGGTGGACATTCCTGTGGTCAGCATGCCAATTGCACGCTCCCTCAAAACTTGCGACATCTGTGGCATTGTGCTGTGATAAAACTGCACATTTTAGAGTGGCCTTTTATTGTGGCCAGCCTAAGGCACACCTGTGCAATAATCATGCTGTCCAATCAGCATCATGAAAAATGAGAGCAAAAACAAAAGTGTTGCATTTATATTTTTGTTCAGTGTAAAAAGAATACTTATTTTGAAAATTGATAAACTGATTTCATAATGATCACTGATGATGTGGCATTTCATCATGGTTACGTTCTTTCTCCTTTACCTAAGACCTTCTGTGACCACCTTATTGGTACTATACATGAGAGAGAGCAGGATTACAACATGAATAAAAATAGCAAAAAGTGGTGTGATTACTGTAAAAGAATGTTAAGGAAAAAAAATAGTACTGAAAGATTTTTTTGTGGTATTAAAGTTGCTCTTAAGACTACAATTTAGTATTCATCTGTGCAAATATGACTTTGTATCGCATCGCATTTACTTCTTGATTAGGACATACATCCTAGCACTTTTTCTCATGTTGACAGTACAACCTGAACAAATATTGGCTGAACTCTCAGAATCAGAGCTCAGAATTCAACTGATACAGACAGTACATTTCACTTAAATGAAATTAGCTTTGCACTGTTTTGTATTGTGTAATAGTGTTTGGTTGTCTTTATTTTCAGAGTGCCATAACATGCTCATATCAGGCCAACGCAGAGGAGTGGTAGAGTCACTGAACTTTCCAAACAACTACCCAGACAACTCCCAGTGCAGCTGGACCATCCAGGTCAGCAGTGGAAACACTGTCAGCTACACCTTTACTGCCTTCCAGTTGGAATCGACTTCCGGCCTTTGTAGCTATGACTACGTCAAGGTACAGAGATGCACACTCTTCAGTCATATCAACCCCACCTTCAGAGTTGCATTAGAATAACACTGTTGCACCTATTGAAGCTAAAATACTACAAATACTACAACACTGATGGAATGCTACATCAAAATTCTTACACCTTTATCATCATAGATTATGGACAGTCTTTTACCGTGCCACACTTTACTCATTGATCATCAATTACTGGCATTTTCTCTGACATTATTAAAACTACTGTCATCACACACAAAAATGGATACCTCTGTTATCAGTAACTACAGCGCAATCTTGAATCTCCCCTTCATCAGTAAGATCCTTGCAGAAATAGGTTGCCATCAACCTAATCATCGACCATTATGATGCTATCCAGTCTAGTTTCCTTCAGAATCAGAGTACTGAAAAAGCTCTTATCTAAGGTTTAAACGATCTTTGTATAGATGTCGGCAATATTTCGGTCCCTGTTCTCAGTGCTGTATTTGATACAGTGAATGACAAATTACTTCTGAAAAGACTGGAGAGTTGGGTTTGACTACAGGGACCAACATGGTCCAACCATATTTGTTGGAATCATATTGCCTTGGCAAGGACTTTTTTTGTCTCTGGACTCAATTTATGGTTGATTTATTTAATCATTTCATGCTTCTGCTTAATCATATTATTGATAATAACTATATTTTTCTGTCATAACTATGCAGACAACATTCAAATCTGCATATCTCTTTCTGCTTTTGACTTCCATCCTTTTGAGAAAGTGATTCAGTTCATTAACCAGATTAATGACTGGATGCCCAACAACTTTCTACAATTCAATAGAGATAAAAACTGAAGTAGCCTACTTATTTTGGTATATAGTATAATAGTGTAATATAACCTCAAATCCAGTTTGGAATTCGTATGTACTCACAGATTGATCTAAGCTTTAACAACCACATTACTTCAGTAGCAAGGTCTGCATTCTATCATCTTAAACATATCACAAAAATAAGAGAACTGATGTTTATAGCAGACCTGGAAAAACAAATACATTACAAGTAAGTGAAGTTAAGTTAAAAAAATATCTAAAAACTGCAGGAACTGCCAGGATCCTGACAAAGAGAAAGGAGAGTAGACTGTATTACACCTGTTCCTCAGACATTACACTGGCATTTGGTTACAGAAAAAAATTCAAAATCACACTGCTTGTATGCAAATCACTAAACAGCTCAGTACCAAAATATATTGCTGACCTACTTGTAGAATTTGTGACTGCAGATCTCTTCAGATCCTTTGATACTAGCTTGCTTGCTACTCCATGATATTGGAACAAAGATTGGTGAGGCTTCATTTAGCTACTGGTGGTCACACTTATGTACCAAATTATCAGAGGATCTAGGCGTGCCCCAACATTTAAATCTGACATGTTTTCCAAATACATAGTATTGTATTGTATTGTCCAATTAGATAAATCTTTCCTTAGTGAATTTTAAATCCCCTTCAAATTTTAAAACTCCAATTCAAATTTTAGTCTAGAAGTTTACGGTAGCGTAGCATTATGCTGTTAGGTGATCCTGTTATTTTTGTCAATCCATAATGTGTTTTTGTGATTATATATTATACTCTCCACTAATATACCACTTTCTCCAAATATTACTGTCATAGCTCTATAACGGGCGTAACACGCAAGCCCCTCTGATTGGTACATTCTGTGGATACACGCCCCCTCCAGCCAACAGCACCACAAGCTCAGCCCTCACTGTGGTGTTCAGAACAGACTCTTCTTTGTCAATGTCTGGCTTCCAGATGATGTGGTTCCAGGAGGGTAAGAAAGAAATGTCTTCTATTGTTGTTGGCCAGGCACAATCAACAGGACAACTACATACAGATATTTGTATTTGCTAAGATTTTTTTACAGTGAGTGCATAAAATATTGTTATACTCCAGAAGAATAAGGGCTCTATTGTCATGAATTGAAGGACAAGTCACAAATCACAGTAAAGTGCATCCACACAAAGCATAGTTGGATTTGCCAGTTGACCTTTGCTAATTTTGTACAATCCCCAAGTTCTTTTTTTTAAATCTGGTTTTGTAAAGAAGCAATGATTCTACTCTATGACATCATGTTTGTCACCACACAGGTGTATTGTTAAAAATACTAATTTCTTCAAATATATGCCAAAATGAACAGAGGTGTCAATATCTGGTTTGACTATGTTGCTTGGGACTGTGATTGTGGTAGCTCACCTGGTAGAGTGTGTACAGCATCTACTACAGCTGTGTTCCTACGCAGTGGCCTGGGTTCGATTCCAACCCAGGGCCCTTTGCTGCAGTGGCCCTCTCCCCCTTTCCCTGCCTCTTTTTGCTTATACTATCTATTAAAGGCCAAAAAATATATAATATGAAAATATCGCCAGGTTTAGTTGATGTTTTTTCACACTTGGTCAGAAAAATTTGAAACAGACTCTTAAGTCTCACTTGACTTGAACCCTGCAGGTTGTGGTGGGGAGCTCTCTGGTACCAGCGGCTCCTTCAACAGCCCCAACTACCCCAACAGATATCCAGAAAACACGGAGTGCATCTGGTATATCACCACATCTGCTGACAGCAGTGTAATCCTCACTATCCATGAGTTTGATGTGGAGTACCACCAAGACTGCAACTATGATGTGCTGGAAGTAAGATAAGAGCCTTTCCCTAGGTTTTGACTAAAAACACTCATCATGTCTAGTGCTAGTGTACAGTGCATAGTTCATTATAATTTGTTGTGTTAGTGCTTATTGCTTAACAAAAACTGAATGGGTGGTTTCTGTAGTGGATCATCTTGAGGCCAGAAGTTCACGTACAGTACAGTGAAACTCTTCTTTGAGCAGAACTCCACCCAGGCAACTTTTCTGAGGTGGATAAATATCCTCTTAATGGTTTTTATTATTTACATTTTAACTTCAATTGAGAAAAAGAAAGCTTTGTTTTTTTTATAACCTAATTTCATTTGGACATTCAGTCAGCTTATGATTTTATGTTGCAAAACCTGAACTTGGATTATAGGTTCTATTAACAAACAGATGTACGTACATGTGTTTACGTATTGAGTATATTTTAGTGAGAACAAGGAACAAGAAAGTAAATACATAATGTTTTGTTTTAACTTTAAAGTTTTTATTTTTACAATCTAGCAGGGTAACACACTCTCAGTGAAGCTGGCAGGAGAAGAGAAGACTGAAGCATTTTACTGTTACTGTAGCTACTTATGGTGGAAGTCACTTTAACTTAACTACTGTTTAATCTATCCAACAGCAAAACAGTAATCTAGAGCAATGCATCATACTTCATAAACTGAAAATATATTTTTCATGTAAAATCTTAACTTGTATTGAAGTAAAAAGGGTAGCTGTATAAAGTAGCATTAAATGAAAGCATTCAAGCTATCCCAAACTCGAGCTATGGATAGCTCTTATGTGAAGACAATTGTGTTGACATAATGTCGACATGTTTCCTGATAAAAGTATTAATGGTTTAAAACTGTGAAAAACAGTAGAACAGTGAAACTGTTGACCTTGGATTATTTTTTTAAATTGTGAACAGCATTGCTGTTGAACTTTTGACGATTACTTTTGACTTCCCCTCAGGCGTATGGAGGCCCAGACCTGTCAGCCCCTCAGCTGGTCAAGCTCTGTAGCACCACATCCAGCCCAATGCAAGTCTCCAGCACGGGCAACATGCTCACAGTGCGCTTCAAATCTGATGCCTACGTCAGTGGTCGAGGTTTCAATGCAAGCTGGGCTGAAGTCCAGGGAGGTGGGTGGAGTTATTGAGTGCATGCCCATATGTCATATATTAGTCATGTTGGTAAATTTTTTATTTGTTGTTATTTTTTAGGAGTTTTGACCTCATTTCTGGTTAATTCTAGTTAGGCTACACTGAGCAAGGTGTTTGTGTGACTGATAATCAGTTATAAGCACAGGTTACAAAGCGCTGTCTATAGAAAAGGATCACCATCATGTACATGTTTTTCTTTACTGTCCCCCCATCCCCATGTTGCATTTAAAAATGCAATCCAATATGACTGATAATAATAGTAATAATAATAATAATAATTTTACTGGATTATTTTGATTTGTTGCTGTGCTGATTAAATCCGAAAGATCACCATCAATATAAGGATTAATACATATGTATAGTATATTGGATTGGGAAATACGGATGTCTTGTTATATCAAATGACTCCCTGATTTCCCATCAAAATTACTGAAGTGGAAAATAAGAACTAGCCCTGGTGAAGCCTAACTGTCTTGGGGAAAGAACATGCTCCAAACTCTAGAGTTGACACTTGGCTGTCAGCAGCCTCCCCAGCCCAAGGCTGAAAGGAGCGGCAACATGGACTGCAATGTGAGAGGAACATACAAAAAGCACAGGATACACCATCATCAACACCACCAAATACATATATACATCAGAGACAAGCTGCAAAGTTTTCCACCAGCACCAGCAGTCTTAGTAACCTTTAGGCAACTGTTCATCTGTCCTGCAGGCTGTGGAGGCCCAGTCACAGCTCCATCAGGGGAGATCCATTCTCCTTTGTATCCTAGCAGCTATCCCAACCGTGCGGACTGTTCCTGGGTCATCACTGTGGATCCCAATCACCGCGTTTTCTTCAACTTCTCTGACCTGGATATTGAACCTGATACAAGCTGCTTCTGGGACTATGTAGCTGTGAGTGACTGATTTAGGAATTTGTAGTTCAAAAGCGTTGTGCCAAAGCAGTTTTTGTGTGCTGAGCTATTCGAGCTTTCAGTCCTTATTTTCTATGTTTTTTTCCACTGGTTTATAAATGCAAGTGGTTGCATTTGGGATAGTTACAGTTTAAAACACTAATAAAGGTTAAACACTGGGATTGTTACGGCAATTCAGAGGCTCACATGCCCAACCACACAACCAGACACGGTGGACAGAATCAGTAAAAGGAGTTTTAATCACTAAACCAACTGATACAACAGAATATGCACACTCAACCCACACTAGGTATAACCTGAGCAAGGAGAGAGGCTACCATATAATGAAATCAAAATTACTGACAAACTCTAACTAAGGTTACCAAAGTACACACACAACCTACACTAGGCATAGCTGAACTAGGAGTGTGACCAAACCCAATTTACAAATAACTGACTGACAGGAGTTGCAAACTACAGAAACAAACCAATCTCTTAACAAACAAATTTCTGGCTGACAATCAGCTACACTTAATATAACTTAGCTCAGCAACAACAGAGGGAGTGTGGATGCAGCACGGCAGGCAGGCGGAGATGGCAGGAGGTATTGGCGGTAGACGATGCAAACTGAACACAGAGAACAAAAAGTTAGACACAGCAAACATACGGAGGCTAGATTAGAAGCAGAATCGATTGACTAACAGAAACTGTTCACAGTCCGGTGTCGTCTCAGGATCTGAATGCTTCTTAAGAATGTCATCAGGAGGATCAGTGCAGCTGGAACTCCAATCACCTGCGCGCCTCCGCTGATTGCCGATTCGCTGCAGCTGTCTGCTCGCCGCCTGCTGTGCCCACGTCCTCCGAGAGAAAGAGGTGCCACTAACAGGCACCAGAGGTGGAGGGCGTGACAGGGATAGTCTTGGACATACAGTTGAATTGATGCAGTCTTACTGTCTTATTGTACTACAGCTACTACTTCCATGACCTCAATAACTGCAATCTTCATGAGACTCAGTGATTCCTGTGGAAGGTTGAAAAGTCTTAAATCAACTGTTAATGAGTAATTCCTCAATAATTGATTTGATGACTACATAGTAGATTATGAGTTCCTAAAGAACAAACTCAGAGATGCTTTATAAATGAATTATTGGGTAATGATTGATTTATAAATATCTGTGTGAACCGACATACTGACTGCTTTCTTCACATGCTGTTCCTGATTAACCTTTCGCTAAGTGGCACAAATGAGTGACAACTCATTACTTACTAATTACTTAATCATTAGTCAATCATTTCTCTTTTTGGGCTCCCTCAATTAAAGTGATACATCACACTGAGTACTTACTAAGTAGTCTCTCATTACTACATGATTATTACAAGTAGCTGTTGAATTTTTACTGGGAATTTACAAGCTGAATTGTGTAGTTCACTTTTAAACTGCTGTTGTACTGAGTTGATTGAGCTACAACAGCTCTGGAGAAAATACTTTCTGGTTTTCCCTCTACTGTCCTCTGATTGCTCTCCCTCAACTCTCGGTGATTTATGGAGTTTTCTAATGGACAAATAGCTTTACTTGGTGCTAATTACTAGGTGCCATTCGCTTGTTAGCTTAGTTAGCAGTTCAGCTAGCAGTCCTGCTGACTCTGCCCTGACTGGGAGCTCGTGTTGGGGTTACCACAGCTGGTACAGTAATGAGGGACTTAGTAACTCCTCAATGTGATGTATCACTTTATATGAGGGGGAGCAAAAAGAGTAAATAATAATTAATTAATTAGTATATTTTCAGAGTTTCCCCACGTTCTACCAATCTATCTGCTTTTATTTTTTTTTATCTGCCCCTTCATAGTCAATGATATAAACCACTCTCTTTTCCGAGGTGTGTCCGCAGTTATTTCAAGCAGGCTGTTGTTCAGTCTTTGTTGAAGAAATCATACCTGAACCTCTCCATGCCACAGAACTTGGCCAGAACAGAACTGGCCTATTTCTAAACTTCCTTTCCTTTCCAAAATTTTAGAAAAGGTTGTTGGAAAGCAACTTGTTCATTTTACTGGCTGCAGATGTTGGAGATTTCTTCAGTTTGGTTTTATTGGACCTTAGTGTACCATTCCTCTGGTGGGCATTTTTGGAACTGCATTGGAGTGGTGTAAAGTGTAAAGCTGTGACTCAGGAGGTAGAGCCAATTGTCCACCATTTTGATTAATAGACTGGTGGTTCTATCCCTTGTTGAAATGTCCTTCAGCAAGACACTACCCCAATGCTCCTGATTGGCAGGCCAGCGTCTTGCAAGTTAGTTCCACCATTACTGTGTATGTGTATGCGTGCGTTAAGGTAGAAAAGCTCTATATACAGTACAAGTCGTCCATTAACCATTGACCATTCAAGCATACAAGCATGCTTAACACTTAATGCTACATAGCTTATGTCTGTCCTTCTTTAGATCCATGATGGGCCATCAGTATATTCTCCGCTGCTTTCCCGTGTGTGTGGCACCACTCTTCCTCCCTCCATCACATCCACCCAGAACACCATCTATGTTCGCTTTAAGTCCGACGCCAGTCGCAACCACCGTGGCTTCAGTGCTCACTTCTCTGCAGGTGGGTTTCCTTTAACCTCTCTGTTACAATCAGTAGCACATGGGTTAATAAGTCCATCATTCTTTTTAAGTACTCATTCTATGGCAAATGCAAACTACAAGACCTTCACACATTGCTGGCTGTTCACCACAACACATTTTTTGTCTCAGACTACTGTTGTGTTGATGAAAGGCTGCACCAAGTATACAATGGAGCTCAGATGATTATAAGTTTCAATTTAACTTATAATTAATTTAATTTAATTTCATGTTCAATGAAAACACACGTGAAGTCAGTCTCAGGCAGACTGTATCAGGTTTTCAGGTGTGAATGTGATGTATTCTGCCTCAGACACTTTCTGTACATGCATTGATTAATAGAGGGGGCATAAATATTGCACAGATGAAATTTACACAAGCTTCAAGGAATGATTATTAATAATGATTTTTATGACGATTGTCAGCCTGGCTGTGCAACTCAACTGCGCAGCTGATTCAGCTGCATTGGGGTTCAGATGCTGTCAGGGGCCAATGTAGGATTGAGAATAGTAGAGCTTAATTCCCTTAATTTTTTCCATTCATTCTCTATGATACTTCTTAACACTGCATATGTAATATGTTTTTGGCCACAGCAGCAGCACACAGAGGACAGTGCAAGGTTTGCTTTTTTTCTGTTCTGTGACATTTTATTACAGCTTTGATCTCTGGCCCTTTAAACATAAGTCAGGCTCATTTTTAGAATAGTTAGTTGATTTGAGTTATGTTGTCTTAGCACTGATGGATACTAGCTTGGTTTGGAGGATGGGAGTTGCGTGGTGAGCCTCTCCATGATGACATACCAATTGTCTTAGGCTTTGCAATTGTCTGGAGTGGTTGTAAGTCCATACATGTGTGTGCTTGTGTTTGTGGTGAGGGGTGGCAAGAAAAATAATTGCAGCAGAGCAAAATACAGTTATGTTACTCTATATAGCCTGGCCCATTATCGACTCCGATATTCAGTATTTTTATAACTATTTTTTTTAATCCAATGGACGATAAAATAAAGGTGAACTAAAAATAAATAAAAAACACTGACTCTGATGCAGCCGCCTCTCTCTGTCTGCAGCCAACACTCTAGTCTCGCTCAATGTCCTGCCCACAGTACTACCTGATAGGTTACACATCACGAGCTACTGTGCCACAGACGAGCAAAGAGGAATGCATTTGCAAACTAGAACTAGTCCACCGACCAAGCAGAGATGTGTTTCAAAGGTAAGGCAGCAGATATTGCTGAAGCTCCAAAAACACCACAGTCTTAAGATCTGTTTCTAAGA
Source organism: Holacanthus passer (assembly GCA_025331565.1). Lineage (NCBI taxonomy): Eukaryota > Metazoa > Chordata > Actinopteri > Pomacanthidae > Holacanthus > Holacanthus passer. Next base: position 86,757 of record JAFREQ010000210.1, on the reverse strand, counting down.
TGACAAGCATGCCCAGTTACATCTATAAAAATGTCTGAAGTCACAGTATCCAGGATTTCAGTCAGTGGAGGAGAAAGCAATGGTTTTTAAATCAGTCACTCTTCTGCCAGAGTCCCCGACAATGCACTTTTTTGCAGAGACAGAATGAAGGGTGCGTCATGCTACTTGCCACGCAAGCAAGAAAGTTTCTTTGCTCACCACTTATCTGTTCAGAGTAGGCACTTCCTCACTGAAGTGTCTTTGATTTATGAGAAGAACAGGAGCTTCACTGGAGAGCTGCGTCACCATCACCAGGACAGGGACTTTGAGAGAAAGACTCAAATTTCAATGCAAATTTAAGTTTTACTAGTTTTATTTATTTTTACTTCATTCTTTTACTTTACTTTTTATTATTTTGTTTTAATTAACAAAATTTTTAATTTTAATTTTAATTAATTTTAATTAATTTTTCAGTTAACTGCTTGGAGCTCCCTGCATTTTTTTATTGCTTCATGCAAGAAAACTTTGTGCTAGTTATTGCAACAACAAAGAAGCATTTTTTGACACATTAAGACCATCCACATGAAATTGCACCCTGAAAGTCTTTGCATGTTGTTCTTGCCAAGTCACGTTCCATGACCATGTAAGTTTGTTTCTTTCCAACAGTTTGTGGGGCAACCATCGTAACAGATGATGTGGGCGGGGCCATCACGTCGCCTCGTTACCCAGCACTATACCCACCCAATCAGAACTGTAGTTGGATCATCAGAGCACAGGAACCATGTGAGTTGCATTAGTCAAAACCTTATTGTTGTATACATGGTGTTATACACAAAATGTTGTGTGCTGTTAACCTTTGACTTTTCTTTTTGTGACCAGTCAACCATGTGACCCTGTCATTCACTGACTTTGAGTTAGAGATGATCAACTCCAACTGCTCCCATGATGCTGTGAAGATCATGGATGGCAACAACTACCAGTCACCTACCATAGGTAGTTATACTGTGTGAGTGTGTGTGTGTGTGTGTGTGTGAGAGAGAGACAGAGAAAGAGAGAGATTTTCATCAAAGCATATTATGTTAATGACCAGGTACAGTAAGCTCTAAGTTAACAATGATACAATATGTGATGTCATTACTGAGCTGAATTTGGTTGAATATAACAAGTCAACATTATGTTATATTAGTGAAATCATGTGTAAAATTCCATGTAAAACCTAATGTAAAATTTTGTCAGGGCGCTACTGTGGCGTTGAAATACCTCACCCAGTGACATCCTTCAGTAATTCTTTGGTGGTCAATTTCATCTCCGACCGCTCTGTCTCCAAAAGAGGGTTCAGAGCCACCTACTCAGCATCCACCTCCAGTAAGCCATATAGGAGTACAGTTCTACCTGGACAGACTTAGAACTGATCACTCCAAATTCATAATCATTTTCTTCTCATGCATACACACTGATACTAACCAGGAAAACTCATTCTCACCTCTTCTACTCAGGTTGTGGAGGAGATTTGGTGATGGAGAGTGGTGCATTTAACAGTCCTAACTATCCAGATGCTTATCCACCTAATGTCGAGTGTGTGTGGACCATCAGAAGCTCACCAGGGAACCGTCTCCAGCTCTCATTCATGTTAGTCACTTTGACCGTGCAGGTTAAGGTTCACTTATCATAGACCACTCTCTCTGTTCAGCGATAATCTCTGGTGTCAAATGTGAATGTCCTCTTTAATCTTTCTCTGGTCTGTCCACTGACTCTTTGTTATGACCTCTGACTCCTTACCAGTGTGAAGGGTTTTGGTCTGGTGTTCACAGACGGCTGTTTTCAGTCTTCATTCAGTTTAGATTCTGTACTGAAGACACACCTGCACTTGATCACATGTTTGCAACACAAACTGAGATTTGGTTGTTGTTACTACTGACCCACAACCTCAAAAATCACATTTTGGCCATAACTCAATAAGTCACAGGCTAATTATGACAAAATTTCACACAGTTATCTAATAGGATAAAATGAAGTTACAAGGTCAGGTACTCAGGAACAGAAGGGAGAGACTGTGGCCATATTTCACATTTGGCCAGAATAGTGACACTAATCTTGGGTGCCCACCATGAAACTGTGGTGATTATATGCATCTTCTGTGCTGCCAGGTTGAAGATGTGTATGAAGCATCCATGTTTTAGAATTTGTAGCTTTTTTGCTGCAACATCCATATTCAAAACCTTGCCCGCTGTCATGGCTATAACTTGTGTTGTACTCTACCAGAGTCACCTTTACTGGCCAAACATGTGAACACATACAAGAACTCTTTTTTTCTGTTTTGTCAGTGAACTTGTACACTAATAGACATATAACAACAAGAACAACAGCGTATAAAAGTGAAATCTAAATCAAAGTCTGCTCTGTCCCATCATGAAGAGGGCTTCAGTGTCAGAAAAGGGGCCTGTTGTTCCTCTGGTAGTTCACCACAAGCTCATTGTTTGTTTGTTTTTCTTTCTATCAGCCCTCTGTACTTTCCTGTAAAAGTAGTCTGAAGACCACATGTTTATCACTGGAAATTATCTACTGGAATCATAGATTACAGTCATAACTTCCATTTTACCCAAAAATACACTTAATATGTTTTATTAAATTCCTTCAAAGTCTTCACTACATATATTATATGTCTGAATGAACGTGGACGTAAGCTGCGGCCTGACTGGTTGGTGGAGGCATACAATTGTGAGGCAGCAATTCTAGTTTGTTGTTGTTTGCCATTGCTGAGTAATCTGATGATTATTTTTGTGATTGTTTGGTCTGTAAAATGTCAAAGTCTAGGGGAAAATATGCATCACAAAGCTGAAGGTTATGTCTTCAGCTGACTTGTTTCGTGTGATCAACAGTTCAAAATCCAAAGATGTAATCAGTGACATAAAACAGAGAGAGAAGCAGCAATGCTTTTGTGTGTTAAATGTATGTTAAAATAACGAACAAACAGTCACCAGTATATAGTTACAAGTTTCTCCAGATTTTAAGATATACAGTCAGGTCCATAAATATTTGGACTTCATATTGAGAGTTGACCTCACCAGATTCCAAATGCAAATACCACACTTGAAATGAACTCTAGACTTTTATCTGCCATGGCCATGGAACAGCTGAGCAGTCAATTGTCCAATTACTTTTGGTCCCTTCAAAAGGTGGAGGACACATATAAAATGTGTTGTAATTCCTACACAGTTCACCTGATTTGGATGTAAATACCCTCAAATTCAAGCTGAAAGTCTGCACTTAAAGCACATCTTGATTGTTTCACTTCAAATCCATTGTGATGGTGTGCAGAGCAGAAATGTTGAAAATTGTGTCAATGTCCAAATTTTTATGGACCTGACTGTAAATACTGGCATTGACTGACATTTGCCATTGCTGTTTACCATCAGAGCCAACAGAGTCAACATGTCTTTTTTCAGATAGATCAGATAACTCATTTGTGTGACATAGGTGGTGTGATCATCAAGCCAGTCTTGTTTTTGATGGTGATATGGCTTTGTAAACCTCAACAGAGATAATAAAATCAAACTAAGCCGGATAGTGAAGAATGCCAGCAAGATGCCCAGTGCAGATTCCCTGTTTGAGCACTTTATAGTTATATGTTCATGCTTGTGTTTTCTTCCTATAACTTATTTATTACTGATGATAATGACAATCGTCTGGTGTTTTGTTCAGTGTCTTTCATCTGCAGGGAGACTCTGGCTGTCGAAATGACTACCTGGAAATCAGAGAGGGCAACTCCACTGGGCCTCTGGTTGGTCGTTTCTGCGGAAACTCACTCCCCTCCAACTACACCTCTGTGATTGGTCACATCCTATGGGTTAAATTTGTCTCAGATGCATCAATTAGCGGAGCAGGATTCAGAGCCACCTTCTCACACTGTGAGTGTCTGTTTATGAAGCCAATTCGTAAAGACGTCTTTTTAAAATTCCAATAACACTTTTTAACACTGTTGTAATTTGTAGTTTCTCCAACAGGGAATGTATCATTGGTGTAACGTTAACAGTAACATTTAAAGATTAGTTTGATATGGTAGATGCTAAGTCAAGGAAGTTTTTTTATCTGCTGAAGGTTGACAATTGAGTTGATGGACTGAACAATAACATGGTGTAGCAAAAATGATGCTGTGGCATAAAAGCACACTGAACTATATCAATAAACATGTCAAATTCAATGGGGGAATGGATAAATTAGTAATTAATGAAAGTGATACCTCTAAGTGGTGCTCTGAACCTGGGCAAATAGACCTTCGCCCTGATCCTGTGGGATGGGTTCGAGGGTTAGGTGAATCTAAGTAAGTCTAAACAGAAAGCTCAAATTGAGAGAGAATGAAATCTAACTTCCTTACTGTTCCTCAGTGTATGGTAATGAAGTGACGGGGGAGTTTGGTCAAATAGCCTCCCCACTTTATCCGAGAACATACCCCAGTAATTCCCACTACCGCTGGACCATAACTGTGGAGGGAGACAGCTACATCCAGATCCGATTCTTGGACATGGACATTGAGGACTTATATGACTGCTACTACGATAAACTCAAAGTAAGATTATGTGTGCTGTGAAATCAACCTATCACATTTACAGTCAGAATGTTTACAACAATGTATGTAAGTGTATTGAAATGCAACATGTTATTTTGCAGAGTACTTCAGTGCAACAGTAATAAACTCATATTGGTCCACTGGCTGCTTTAAATCGGATCCACATGCATCAGATCAATTTTTGCATGTGAAGATTGTGATGATTACAAGTCAGTGTTTTTCAGTTGATGGGATACATAATGTAATCATGATTTGATCAACAGATCAAATTATAGAAATAATGAAACATCGATGTGTAGTGAACTTCAAATTTTGAACTTTTTAAAGCATATAAGTTCATTTTTTCAGTGATTCATAAGACCTTAACTGACTTACCTGTGTTTTACTCGGTTATTCTGACACAGTAAGGCTTTTGACATGTTCCCACATATCCTGCATCAAATAGTTAAGTGACATCTTTCTTTTGACGCGATAGGTCATCACTTAGTCCTCAGGCACATCAACAGTCACTACCCCAGTCCGCTGTACTTCAAATCTATTTAGCAAATCTGCACTTGTGTTCCCTTGGAGGGAGGGTGCGTGTCCAACATACAGCCAGCATGTCCCATTATCCCTCAAGCTTCAATCCACTGCCTCATTGTATTTTTCCCTCTTTGCCTCTTTTTTTCTCTCTGTTGTTGTTGCTGATACATGCAGTTATACATAGACGTGACGGCAATGTTGGATCATTCACTTTCACTTTATTTGTCCCCAAAGGGCAATTGGTTTTGTAGCAGTTAAACAGAACAAAAAGCGATGCTGCTGGATATTCTTACAGATCATGTTGTTGTCTGTCATAGGTCAGCCTACTTATATACTATTATAGGGCCCATGATAGGCCCATTCCATGAATTCTACTTCTTGACCATTAATCACAGTTTTGCCGGGGATTGGGTGATGACATGTAAAATAAAATACACAGGCTATTCTTGGCCTTTGTTGTATTTAATCCTAAAAAGGCTTCTTGTCACCAATTGAAAAAACTAACTATAAGACATCGGGTGACTGTGTCTTCTACAGACTTTACAATGTGATGATTTTCGATCTCACTATGACAGTCATTAGTATAAGGATAGTGTATAGTATAAGAGAGGAGAGAGAACACGATGCTGGTGAGAGCCAGGTGGTGACAATCACAGCTCAGGGAGGTATCCATTGACATGATACTACATCATCCATTCTGCCCTCAATCCTTGTTTCTCTCCAGATATTTGATGGCCCCAGTGTTCATTACTACCCCATTGGGACATTCTGTGGTCTGACGCTGCCCCCTCCACAAAGAAGTTCTACAAGCGCTGTCACCCTCGAGTTCCAGTCAGATTCAGTGCAGGGAGGACGAGGCTTCCTTGTGGAATGGACCGCTGTCCAAGAATCTGGACCGCCACCTACTATCACACCAGGTCAGACAAAAAAGTTTTTTGAGTCTCTTAGCCCTTTTATATAAGCTACACAACATGTAAAACATACATACTGTATGCTACTTTACATTCAAAAAAAGAAGTAGAGGCAATTTAGATGGGAAATGGAGGCCATGTGGTCATCTACATAAACACCAAAAGCCTGTCTCCAATTATGTTCAATGTTCATTCACGTTCATAATAAGACTAATAATGTGTTCATAATAAGACTGAGAATATACAGTATATACATACTGTATAATACAATGTTCTGACACTTTTATGATATGGAGTTGAGTTAAAATGACTGATTATGATACTGGTAGAGATGAAAGTGTATTCAAGGAATATGGAGCTCTTTCTGTAAAATGCTTAAAAGATTTTATTTTATCACCTACATATAAAAATATAATGTATTTTTGTAATGCCAGCAGCGTTCAATCCCTAAAACTACATCTGTACGAGTATATTCCACATTATTACAAATCTGCAAAAGAGATTTGACTGTCTGTAACTCATTCTGTGAAGTCCAGTGATAATACAACAAATTCGGTAGGGCTAATCCATCTTTTCTTTGAGAAATTGAAGTTTTTGTTTTTCTATTTAAAGGCTAATTTTATAACTGCTAACTCCACTTTTTACTGATTTTAATTGCTTCAGTGGAATACAAAAAGAAAGCATCTTCATTAGCTACACTGGGCAAGGAAGGAGGTTCCAAAATATAACATAGCATAGTCATAGCCAATGATACATCCTCCCCAATAAAAATTTGTTCTTACAATGTTTGTTCACACTTTGTAGATACATGTTATATATACAGTATGCCAAATGCAAGTGCATACAACATTGATGACAACATTCTATAAAATAGTAATAGAATAGAAACAATGACTGACTCATGTTGTATGCTGCACACCTCTCAATTCTCTTTCTGTAAAAGAGATAATCCACTGTGTTGCAAAGAACCATAGATGAATTTGTGAAAGAAAGGCCTCCCCCCAGTATGTGTTTTGGATGTGATTGGTATATGTTTATACGAGTAGATTTAGCTTAAATGGCTCACTAAGCTTTTTCCTTACTGTAAATGTACTTTAGCCTTGTTTCTATTTTTGTGATGGTTGAGTGGAATGATGGGTGTGAAATTTTGTACGTGTATATTCTTAGACCCGCAATATATGTTAAGGGATTTGTGTATTTAATTTGATTATATGTATATTTTGCTTTCCTTACTAAATAAATTAAAAGTGAAAAGGATAAATTAGATTTATGAACTTAAAGCACATACATGTGTGTCTGTTAAGGTTCTCAGTCATCCAGGCCATGGTATTCAAATAAAGGTTGAATCAGTGGCAACTGGACCTGACAACTGGGCTCTGGGAAAATGGCTACTGCAAACCTGAGTTTTCTCTGGAAGTTCAACACTCCTATTTTTAGTTCCATTGGTAATACATGAAGGCTCACCATTTCTCCTTTTGCAACTTTTCAACCGAAAAACAGAACACATTTCTGCCATTACCTTAAAAATAGTGAAACTTAGCTTTCAAAATACAGATTTTTATGTATATCTGACTTCTCCTCTGATGCTAACTGACTTGTATCTCCACCCCACAAGTTAACGGGATGGGTTCCCGAGGTGTTATGTATGAAACCCTGTCTGAATCTGTGTTTCTCAGACAGTCATTGGTACACAGTAGTTCCAAGGTGGAAGTGCTCAGCCATGGCATTGATTGCTTATTTTGTTATTATGATATGTCTATTAAAAACACCAGATTAACAAGGTTAACTTTTTTTTTTATTCAAGGGGGGCCCTAAAGTCAGTGTCTGTGTGAATTATTATCTTATGGATGGATGTTCTGGCAATTATGATTACCTGTTCATGTTTTTTTGGTATCACATGTACACCATCTGAATGAATGTGCATGTTCTTTCTGTGTGTGTGTTTGTGTGTTAGGTGCATGTGGTGGAATGCTAATGACAGGCGAGACTCCTGGCTTCCTCTATTCTCCTGGCTGGCCTGAAAACTACCCTCCTAACCAGGAATGTACCTGGTTGATAAGTTCTCCAGACTCAACTGTAGAGTTTAACCTCTTGTCTTTGGACATAGAGGACTACCCTATGTGCTACTTTGACAGCCTTGTCATCAGAGATGGTAAGCAATGCAGTACGGGACTGTGATGAAAAAATAACCTTTAACACTGCACGTAGCTGTTCTTCTGGTATTTACTTGTAATTTCACTGATTTTACTTTAATTACAGCCTCTGTATATTTTGCCTACTTGTGTCACTATACTTTGAAATAGAAATATTTTTATTTATTGTGTGATATCTGCCAATATATGCTGCTGAATCTGTCTACTGACTGAAAGTGGTAGCGTGCCTATTGGAGTAAAGTGAAATATGCTGTAAGATTTCATCAAATTGGTTAAAGAGTGTAGCAGTGGTTAGATTTCCAAACCATGAGAGTACAGCCAAGTTTTAACCCCAAAACCCTGTAGACCCCCATATTGAAATGCCCAACTTTTCAGCAGAAATGATATGTTTTCAGCCTGTTACAAAAAGTGGTTTTGGTCTCTATAGTTGATTTCCCCCTTCATGATGATTGTACAGGAGTGAATTTCTATATGATAACTAATTTGAAATATATTAAGACTTAAAAATATGCATTAAAACTGTGGCTTCTTGAGTGACAGCTAGCCGCTGGCTGTCTGGGAAGCATAACCACAGCTAATTCAAGCCACTCTGTCAACGATGCTAACAGGAGTGTATGGCAGCCACAGTTATTAAACCGTCATGTACTGAGATCAAAATGTAATAGAGTGTTGTAAAGTGTTACAATTTAATTAATACTTTTGAACAAAAGGCTTCTGTGTTGGAAAATAAAGGTCCACCACATTAGTTTATTAGTTTATTAGTTATGCAATCTTAAATTTATGATATTTGTCTTGGTCCACCAAAAAGTGGCAAAGTGCAAATTCAATAAGGAGTGTGTAACTTCAAAATATTAACATTTCAGCACAGTTCCAGAAATAACTTTAAACTAGATGCAGTTGCAATATATTATTGATATTGGTTGAGCTGGAGTTGATTATTGAGACTATATGGTATCATAAATTTTGATGGCCCACAAACTCAAACTTAATTATTTGTATAAATTTTATGGCAAAAACAGTAATTTTAAGTTTATTACATTCCAGAAACCAAGCTTTACAATGGCTCTTCAGAAACCTATGGGTGACATCCTGGAGACTACGTCCATTATTTATACAATCTATGTTCTGGACATCCTATGACTCCCTTCTGTCTGCATGTGTGTGTCCCCAGGTGCAACCAGTCTATCTCCCGTGCTGGGTAGTGTATGTGGTCGGGATCCTCCAGGCTCTATCCACTCGACAGGAGACTCCATGTTTATTCATTTCTCCTCAGACAGCAGCGTTAGTGGCCGAGGCTTTAACGCCTCCTACTCCAGAGGTCATACACCAGAAGCAAATTGATAAACTCTTTATATACCTTATTTGTGCATCAAATTTTGTTTTTATAATTCTATTTTTTGTCAGAAGCAGTATACGCATCTTTCCAGCCCTGTTTTGTGCATATGCAGTGGTTAAAAATGAGGCCCTCGGGCTCTTTACTTCGTTTCATTGAGGAGTCTTGCTGCTGCAAATGACATGATGACTGACTCCCTCATGGATAGAGTAATGTTACAGTAATAAAGACAGGAGGATGTAAAGGCATGTTGAATAGTCACTAGATTTCATTTCTCCAGTAGATAATAATGTAGAAAATGCAACTACTTAACAACAGTGTTTGTTTGTCAAACTCAAGACTCAACAACGATCCCCAGATTTCTTGCATATGTGTGGACATTTAGGACAGAGGCCTAAGAAAATGGAATATGGAATTTGCAGCATCACAAACTGACTCGTGAAATATGACAAGGATGCGGTCATAATTTATTCAAACTAATGACTTAAATAAACAATAGGATATGGAGATTAGCAACATCAACAATTAAAGCAATGCATAGATTTGTAAGGCATGTGCTGTCAAGGTGTTGAATAGCGCAAAAGGAACAGAAGATGATGCAGACTGGATGCCTACGAAAGGAAAAGAGGTGTAGAGTCCCACGTTTGAATTTTTTGCATTTACAACACATTGTATTGTGGGGTTGTTAGCAGAAAGTAGTGTACATACCGAGGCAGTCAATACAGTACAGAGTTTGTAGTAAATTGACAGTGATTACAGACACAGCTTAACTCTCATTTAACTGGAGAAAGTTTTTTGTCATCAGTATTTATTATCCATTTGCACATTCTACTACTGCCACTCTACTCTACAACAGTAATAATCATATAAATAACTATAAGATAAGATAATATTTGTCTTTTCAGGTTGTGGTGGCCTCCTACATGTAGACAGGGGCATGCTGAGCAGTCCCCGCTACCCCCAGAACTACCTGCCTGGTCTGAACTGTAGCTGGCATGTGATGGTGACACCTGGCTTCAGGGTTTCTGCCACCTTCCGCAGCCCCTTCCAGATTCAAGGCTATGGAAATGGATGCAGCTCCGGAGACTACCTGGAGGTAAACAATATATGGATAGCAAAATCTGTAAATAATAGCAATCAAACCAGATGCATACTGCTACATGTGACAGTTTAGTTTTACAACTTAGCACCAACTTAAGAATTTCAATAGGTTACCAGTTGTCCAGTAAGTGGTACTATGAACACATAGTCCCCCTAAATAGGAATTTACACCATTCAAACTGTTCCTGTTCACACTCTCAAACTGCTCCATTAACATGAAATAATTATGAACCCTGTTGTTCTTTTACACACACATTCACCTGTCAGATGTCTCTTGAGGATTCTCAAGTTGTAATTATACTTATCCACCCCACAAATGACTCTGGTTTGTTTGTGATGTGAAAGCAAAGCAAACCAATCACAGGATGTGTGAGAGTGGATCTCTAATTTTAGCATGAATTTAAAGGAAAATTACCATTAAATCCATCTGCTGATCATCAGCTGTTAAGGAAGTGATCTCTTCATGTATTTAAGCGATATATAGCTTATAATAATAAAGATCATTTGATAACCATGGTGGTATGTGTGGTATGAATGTCAGCACTTAAGTCACAATTTATTATTCATTTACTGCTGTCTCAACAGCTCAGGAATGGCCCAGATGGTTCATCTCCACTACTGGGGGGACGTCTCTGTGGTTCAAGTCCACCATCCCTCCTCCAGACTACTGACAACCATCTTTTTATTCTCTTTGTGTCTGATGCCACAAATGAGGCCAGCGGCTTTAAGCTGACCTTTGAAGCCCACAGTCAGGGTATAACAAACACAACACTCTTTTTTTTCTTTTTTTCCGTCACAGTAGAATTCATCACAACATCAACAAGGTTGATGTTCTTACAGCAGTTTCATATAGTACTTATCAGTGACCAATGAATTACAACAATATTATTGGAATTGTTGATAATGACAGTGAAGGAAATGAAAGTCCAGATGTTGATATGTGATAAACTGAGACAAGGGTGGAGAACCCATCAGGAGTACCAGGAGCTTTACAGGTGGGCCTTGGAAAACAAAATACTAAAGGACACTAGAGAGAGTGGATTGTCTGGCCCAGTGTGGTTCTGTGTGGCAGAGATCTTCCTCACTTCTCCCTCCCCTAACTAATCACATTTGGTTACCTTTTTCTTTTTTGAAAGTATCTTTATCATTTTAACACCCAGCCAGCGAGCATTAGATTGTTGATTGGTCCTGAGTGAAAATAAGTTAAAACCCTGAAAAATCAAAGCATTTAAATGCATCAAAAAAACTAGTTCTGCACTTGGTCAGAGAAGAGGACCAGAGCCCACTGAGCCCTTTGAAAGCCATGGTTCTGCTGTTAAAGTAGTAGGCTGAAGACAACAGGAATATAGACTAGCCCAGCTTTAGTTAGTGGATTATGGTTATTGTTAGTTGTCTGCTTTGGTTTCATCAGACATTTTAATAGGCTGATTGCCTGATGTCCTCTACGACTGAAGTATTTTGTCTGTGATGAGCTCAGACTATACAGAACTGCGTTATTGAAGAATTAAATAAGGAAAGAAGAGCAACTAAAATGAATTTTGATTGATGCTGTATTTATTGCTGTACTGTCCAGTTTGAATTCTAACCTTACGCAAATATATATAGCTAGTATAGAATGAAAAAATGCAAACACCCATCCAATGTAATTCAATGCAAGTGGAGCTGCTGTTATACCAGTTACCTTAGTTATTAATGTTCTGTTTTGTTGATACCGCTAATTTAGTTGTTTCTGGATTTACTCAGTCATATGGTAGTTAATAATATTTTAATTATTCATGACATAACATGGGTTCCTATTTTGTGTGTCTTTCTATGAATTTACATATTTAATTAAAGAAATCAAATATCCATTTACTACCTAATTGTCATAAAGTGTGATATGGGTAGGGTTGTCAGAAATCATAGGAAAAGGATAACTCTGGACTTGCCCTAAGAATCATCACTTTTTTTTTAATCGAAGTAATCTAATAATAGTTGTTTGTACATTCCTGTGTACATTACAAACAGGGATTGCAACTAATAGCAAATTCTGCATACATTTAGTATAAGGCTAAAGCTGGTCAGTATTGCAAAGTGGTACAATATAAAGTTATTCTTTCTCTGCTTCCACAGCATGTGGAGGCTTCATTGAGCTGAATGACAATGATCCTCCAGGGTATATCACTTCACCTAACTATCCTCAGAACTACCCTCAGAACATTGACTGTATCTGGGTCATAACTGTGCCCAATGGAAAAGCTGTCCAAATTGACTTTGAGGATGAATTCTACATTGAGTCCTCTGGCAGGTATGGGTGCTATTTCCCTTCAGACGGTTGTTTATTTTTACATTTCTACCTAATTCTTGCATAGACTTAGTTGTTTAAGTACAGAATTTGGAAACTAAACATATTCTGCATCTTTCATTTACTGTGATTTCCTTTTCTAAAGTTTCATCTCATGCTTTATTGATGCCTAGACGCAGTGAAATTCATTTTACTTCCAAAAGAATGTTATCATCATTTCATCATTTTGATATTCAGAAGTTCAAGCAATGTTCTTAACCTGAAATGGGGTCATGTGCCAGACATTGTTGGAGGAACCCTGCCCTTGAACTTGGGAATGCTTTGGGGATCATGACATCCATGAGTTATGTTTTCAGGTATTCTTTCATGTATTTCTCAGCTGTATGCATGACTACTTAGACCTACGTGATGGCTCGACATCCAATGCTGGCTTAATTTCCCGGCTCTGTGGCAGTGCACGACCATCTAGCCAACATTCAACAGGTTCCTCCATGTTGCTCAGGTTTCGTACTGACACCAGCGTCACGCACAAAGGCTTCAAGGCAAAGTACTCCATAGGTAGGTAATTCACCATCATCGTGCACAATCTGAAGATGGTTTTCCAAATCCAGGGACTGATTCTTAAAAATGGATTGAAATTATGGCATAGTTGGCTCAGGCCTAGCAATCAAAAAGCTTATCCTTTTGAAGTACACAAACATAGACACTCTTGCCTCTCAGTGTCAAGTTCAGGCTTTCTTGTGTTTGAAAATATGTTACTTGAAGTTCTTATTACAGAACAAGTGTGAGCGGCCGCCATTTCTTTTTGTGATACCGCCACTGAGCACTGGTCACTCGTCACCTACAGTGGCAGATTTGACTACAGGTTTTAGGTTGTACTCATTTCTTTCTCTTTAAATGGGAAACTGATGGTGATAGGGACACACTGAAATGACTTTTAGGATTCATATCAGGATTGTATAAAAAGAGCCAAACAATAGCGGCCCTGCTCTCATTTGGTATGTCAAATTCATCACAGGATCATGTGGAGGTACCTATATAGGTCAGAGGGGTACAGTCCACAGCCCTGGCTTCCCTGGATCCAACTATCCTGACAGCTCCAGCTGTGAGTGGTACCTGGAGGGGCCCACAGGGCACTACCTCACTCTCAGGTATGGCAACTTCAGCCTGCAGACCACTCCAGACTGTTCCGCTGACTATGTGGAGATCAGAGAGTACAATGCTTCAGGTGAGAATTGCAGCTCAGCTGCTCTTTTTGTGTCATTTTGTGTCAGAGCCACCACCAGATTATACAATGAATTGAATAACATTTTAAAAAGTCAACATGATTACCTGAGTTTTAAAGGTGCTTCACAAATTTCTCATCAAAGATGCACCTGCAAAAGTTTAAAATCTGTCAATGTGAGAAAAATGTAGTTCTTATCCCAAATTTGTGTGATTCCTTGAGTGTAAGCAGGCATAAGGAAAAAGAGAATGGGAGGGAAACAACAGAAGAGCTGTTCCTGTTTTGGAATAAGTCATACACGCAAATGCCTGTATGTTGCCAGATGCTTAAATCAAAGCAATTGGTGCATTGGATTTAAAATAAAAAAAATTCTAAATTAAGTGAGACATTGACATTCACTCCACATTCAGTCTATACACATTTATGCCCAGAATTATATAGACTGATATCAGTTTTATGTCTGTGTTAAGTACAAATATAGTTTTCAATAACAATGAGTAGTGGTCATATTGTCACCAATCATGTTGTACATATTTGCCCAGCATATGTTTATCTTCCTATATGAGAATAAAATGACAAAGAAATAACTGAAAAAAAAGTATTGAGGCAAAAGCCACATTACTTGACAAGAAAATTAAGATGCAAATCATACACCCACTATTAGATAAATTTCCTCTGTTGTACTGTGTGTAGGGCGCCTGCTAGGCCGACACTGTGGGAGTACGCTTCCAGCTTCCATGGACACATCTGACAGTTTTGCCTATGTCAGGTTTGTCAGCGACACAAACGGAAATGCAGCTGGCTTCAGTCTGTCGTTCGAGGCCAGTGTTGAAGGTAAACTAATTTTCAAAGAATTATTGGAAAGAATTGTTTGCTCAGGGATCCCTAACTACATTACATTTACATGATATTAACACATACATTACACATGTATATGTGAGCATTGTCACCATAGAGCTGAAGTCTTGACAACTATTACCGACTGGTGTTCCACTGCCTTCTCAAGCTCTTAAACAATGATTAATTTTGTATGATTCAAAAACTAAAGCTCCCTTTAAGTCTTACTGTACATCACATTTTTTTAACTTATCCATGATATCCACCCAATATTATAAAAATGTCAGTTCTCCCTGTATGTTCTCATAGCTCACCACTTAACCGGTCTGTGCTGACCCACCAGGCTTGCACTTGTGTGAAATCATTTTTGTCTTGTTCTTTAAAAATTTACAATCTTTCTTGAGACAGTGAACTGCACAGCATACTGCTGAACAATGTCCCAGGGATGGACTTTTAATGGAAACAAATGTCAATGTGAATTTGAATTGGGTTTTCCCTCTTTACTTTATTTCTCTATACTGAGTTACTACCTTATTATTATACATCTGGGTCTGGATTTCTCAAAGATTGCAATTGGATCATCCTATTAACCCAGGCAATTTGTCATCAACAGATATAATCTGTAGAATCAGTAGAATTAGTTAAGTCTTTACACTTTATATACACTAAATGCATGATATTGGACTTCAACGATACCCTTTTTATGTATTTTTGTCCCATAGAAATAATAAACATTTGCTGGTTGCAGCATGTCCACTGAAATTATTAACTGCTTTGCTCCATTTCATATTGAGGCAAATTGAATGCCTTCAGATTTTCATTGACAAAATAAGCAAAGTAAAAACATTTTGTTTCACTTGTGACGGACTTTTATAATTATTTGTGACATTTTTGTACTATATAAATAATTGCTAGATTAGACAAAACTAAAAATGGTTAGCTGCAGCCCTTTACTTCATATTCTATATATTTAATATGTTGGTATTTTAATATCATGCACATTTTTTAAGTAAGCTAAATATGTAAGACTACAGCATATCTTGTGATTGTGAATTTCCCCACTGTGGGACGAATAAAGGTTTATCTTATCTTATATCTATTTCATCAACATATTCGTGTCTTATTTTTAATGACTTTTAATTGCTGTCTTGCTTTTTACAAATGATTATTCTATTTTCCTTTAGGTTCACAGACATAAATAAATGAACATTTGTTCACTTTTGAAAATGTTATTTCTCACGTTGAATGCAAAATAAAGAGTTTTACTTTTCCTCTCCTCCTACTGTAGCCTGTGGAGGAGAGCTGAATGCTCCCTCAGGGACTATCTCCTCTCCCAATTACCCCAACTTGTACCCACACAGCCGGGTGTGTCGCTGGGCGCTCACGGTGTTGCCAGGCCGCCGAATAACACTCAACATCAATGACCTGCGGCTGGAAGAATCTGGTACTTCCTGTACATTTGACTACGTTGATGTGAGTACCTCTCTGCCAATATTTTCTCATCACATTATTCATTCTTCACTTTACTTTTTCCAGTTTAGCTTGCTTCTCATTTATATTTTCATATTTAATCCAGATGCGATTGATCGACAGGAATTTAATTTGTATTATAAATGTATTTAATTTTTTTCATGCTTTTCAAACCACAAATGAATTCCACTCACCTCAAATGAACTTGAATGGTAGCAGAGGAATCACCAGCAATTATCTCAAAACTAACCAACCTAACTGCGTCTGAAGGTTCTGTAAAAAAAATTTGTGTAAGCCCACACTCAGAACATGCCACTGTTATAGTTACAGCATATCTCTGATAGAACACTTGAACCCTGGAATGTTTATGCTTTGATACACATCCAGTGCCCCAGTGTCTCCATGATAGCCCCTGTGTCTTCTAGGTCCTGAATGGGTTAGAGATCAGTGCCCCTCTCCTGCAGCGATTCTGTGGTACAGTGCCAGCAGGCACCCAAGTGCGCTCCTCCAGCAACACTATGACCATTGTGTTTCGCACTGATGCCTCTGTGTCCAATGGTGGCTTTATGGCTTCTTACTCCTCTGAGGAGCCTGCAGGTAAGCTGCTCCCTCAGACAAAACTAAAACTGAACTACATATACAAACATATTTCACAGTGCTGTATATCCATCCATACCCATTCTTTGTTGTAAGTGTTCGAACACATGCAAAAGAGAAAGTTGCAATTATCGATGCAAAGATTTTGTACAGGGATTATTGCCACTGACAAAATATCAGCTGGTTTGTGGCAACCATTAAAAAGAAATTCTCTTTTGTGCTTGAGACATTCTGCTGAGAAAGTTTCATGTTGTTTTGTGTGAATCAAAGCTCTTGCCAAATTTACCAGTTTTCAGATTCCACAAGGAGTGGTACTCTGTTCAGCATGGAAAATGGCAATGAAGTAGTAGAAAGTAAGCATGTAGATTATTAGCTGGACAATCGGGATTGCAGGTGTCAAAAGTCAGGGTAAATTGCCCCAATATGACTGTATAGGAAAGAGTGAGAATTTTAGCCTTCATTCTTAGCTTTAATCAATGAGTCTACTTAATGGTAGGGCTGCAACTAACAATTATTTTCAATATTGATTAATTTGCTGATTATTTTCACTATACATTAATTAATCTTTAAGTCTATAAAATGTCAAAACATTGTGAAAATTGCACATCAAAATTTCCCAGAGCCCAAAGTGACGTCTTCAAATTACTTCTTTTGTCAAACCAACAGTCCAGAAACTTCATTTACCATCATAAATGACAAAGAAAAACAGCAAATTTTTACATGTAGCTGGAACCAGCTAGTGTTTGCCATTTTTGCTTGAACAGTGACTGAAAGGTTTATTTGATTATCAAAAGTAGTTTTCTTTCAATTGACTAATCATTAAGGTCTAGTTAATGACTGTGCTACCAGCCTCAATTAAAGATTACTTTGACTTGTTTTGCAAGTAAGGGAAAGAGTAGTGCAGCCTTAATTTAGGCATCTACATGCCAATTACCAGAGTTTAGTCAAGTGACATTACAGGCACCAATGCAAACAAACTGAAAAGTATGTATAGTACACTTGGTAAAGGCTACAGCAACATAAACTTATTTATACTATATAATATACTATATTTTCTCTTCTCATTCTCATATTGTATACCGTCTAGATGGTCAGGAGTATGGGAGGAGGGAAAATGCCATGAAAGTTCAATTTACATTGTTAACAGTTTAACTATTCCTTGTTCACCATCACTTCAATTAAGTTACTATTTAGGAAGGCCTTGGGATTTAGAATGAGTATTGTATTAATTAAAACCTCCTCACTGTCTTTGTTAAACAAACCCAGAGTAACTGATAAGGGTGGTGTCTTTCCTTTATTTTGAAGGGTAAATTCTCTATCCTGTACTAATACTATACTAATACCATTCAACTCACATGAAGCTCTATGCTCCCAAGTTAAGGGAAGATCACAATGTCTGAGTTTATTAGTCTACAGACCTCTCAAATACACGTAGTTGCAAGGTTATTAGGTACACTTAATGCAGTCTAACAAAAGAGTCCTGAAAACAATCCTTCATAATTGCTCTTTTCAAACAATTTCACAGTTGTTTTTTTGTTGAAACACTATTAGAGAGGTGTTAATAACTTCAGCTGTAGACTGAGACCACCGAGGTGCACCACAGAACGCTACAGGAGGTCTTTTCTACCATGGCCATTGGACTATATAACTCATCCCCCTTCTGCAGGAAGACTAATTGAAGTATATTACTTCTGATAGTACCTTCCATGGTCATGTCCATGTGCAATATCACGTACCATCAATAAGCTTTGCTTATGTTCATATAAGTTTCACTATGTTGTCATCCACATCTACAAGTAACCTATTTTTAGGATGTCAAATTCTACTGCTATATTATAGTTATTTTCATTATCATGTGCAATACTTACAATATTTGCTAGTATGTTTAAGGTCATGCTTTCCTCCACAATTTCCTGATATACTTTGCATTGTATATTTTTATTTGATGCTCTATAGTCGTATGTTTGTTTATGTACTCTGGCACAAGAATTTCAGGATTAATAAAGTTCTTATCTTATCTTAGACTTTATGGTCAGTATGGAAGATTTATTTTGTACTGTTGATGAATTGTATTGTGTATTGTATTTGGAGAGGCGTTTCAAATATTTAACCCCT
This sequence comes from Holacanthus passer, assembly GCA_025331565.1. Lineage (NCBI taxonomy): Eukaryota > Metazoa > Chordata > Actinopteri > Pomacanthidae > Holacanthus > Holacanthus passer. The sequence goes on along the minus strand of JAFREQ010000210.1, from coordinate 67,663 downwards.
GTAAATGTGGTGTTTGTGTTTGTACATATCTTCTGGGGGCGTCTGTGCCTCTCATTGTGTCCCTATATTTTCATGTTGCCTTTTGGTAGAGTGTGGTGGAGCTCTGAACAACCCAACGGGCGGAACCTTCACTTCCCCAGGCTACCTATTGTCCAACTACAGCAACAACCTCAACTGTGAGTGGTTGATCCAGAACCCACAGCACATCAATTCCTCTATTGTGGTGCTGATAGAAGACCTGCACCTGGAGAGCCACCAGACCTGTGATTCCGACTACCTCCAGTTCCGCTTAGGTGAGTCCCACACAGAGAGCATTGGCTCTATTCACTGAAAGAAGTTTCTATATCTACATTTCAGATATGGTGCGTCAATCACAGACTAGAAAAAGTAGTGTAGTATACTGTAGTGTCTGCTATGTTACGTGTAGTTTTCGGAGTTGACATTTGAGTTGAATGCTCACCTGCCTCTTGGAGGTCAGAAAATCTAAACTTGAGATGCAAGTGACAGACTGATAGTCTTCAAATCAGACTTTTTCCAAACAATAACAGTCTCCTCCAAGACATACCATCCATTAACATTAGAAGTGATTCAAATTTTTAAAATCTCTTTTGATATTCATAGTCCCTGGAGGATAAATAATTGGTGGCCCTCTGATTTTAGCTCAACCATCCTGCCAAATTTCTGGGTGTTTATAGGCAAAATCAGTAATGAGGTTTTGTCATGAATTTTTCTTTTCTTTTCTAACATTTATGCTGCCCTGAAAATTAAGGCTTTACATTCTGGGCACACCATGAACTCTTGTTTAGAGACAACCTTACACTGAAATTCAACTTTGCACACAAGATATCTCATAGTTTGTGTTTTGGGTTGCGCAAAACACTATTTTTGCTTACAAGAGAGTAGTTGGAAAGTTAACTGCACATGACAAGGACCTATTCTTTCCAGATTTACGTTTTTTGTCAGATGTCAGGTGAATGTTTTTGTTAACTTTTCACTTTTTGGGGGTGGAGCATGTAGAGTGGGATGTAAAAATTGCACAACAAAACAGTTTCCATGACTGCAGTTGTGTGCAACTGAAGAATCATCTTTGACTCTACCCCCCAATAATTTTCATACTGTCTTGCCAGGTTTTCCTAACTTAGAATAAAAACTGCAATACTTTCCCCTAATATCTCAAAATATTTAAGGCAAACATAGTAAAACTGTCTTGAAGTAAGAAATCACTCCTAACTGACCAAATCAAAGTGATGCAATTTTGGTCCTACATTTAAGACTAGAAATACAAGTATTTAAAGTATCAACTTTCTTGATTTAGCTCACTTCTATCTGTGCTGATATTTAGGAGAGCTCCAGAAGTGTCATAAATTGTTAGTTGCCAAGAGGCGTGTTGCTGGTATCAAATTTAAAATGAGCATTTATTTTTCATAAGACAAAAATATTTTTCAGTTTCAACATTTGATATGTCGTCTTTGCACTATTTTCAATTAAATATAGGGTTTAAATTATTTGTAAACCATCAAATTCTGTTTTTATTGACATTTTACTCAGTGTCTGGACTTTTTTGGAATTGGGGTTTTAATTTCACAAGCTAAACTTTCCACCCAACCCCCCAGGTGACTCAAACGGGGAGATGTTGGCCAAATTTTGTGGACAGACCATCCCCAGAATTCCCATTGTGGTCTTTACCCCAGAGCTCTGGGTCCATTTCCAGACTGATGCTTCCCAGGGAGACCTGGGCTTCAAGGCCAAGTACTTCTTCTCTGGTAAGACACACACTGAGAGCTTCATTAAGTCCATGTGCCATAGAGTACACTGTACTTAAATATGAGATTAGTATTTGTCTAATCTAACCATCAAAATGTTACCATCACAGTCCTTATATGGATCATTTTCTCTTTGCAGAGTGTGGAGGCTGGCAGACCGGTGAGGGAGGGGTATTATCCAGTCCTAACTACCCCAACATCTACCCCAGCCCCAGTCGCTGTGCTTGGCTGCTAGAGGCTCCAGTGGGCCACACTGTTACGGTAAGTTGGCACGGTGCACTGACTGAACTCGACGAATAGAAGGGATTTACACTGATAGACTGTCTGCAGTGTTTTAACCGTCATTTATCATTTGCTTTCATCATGATACTGTTAACATCTGTGCTCATAGTCTTATTTAGATGATTGTACCCTAAACTACCTTCCACCAGTACATAACAGTTGATGGAACAAAACAAATTAAAACTATGTGACAAAGAACTAATTGTCCAGACTTCCCAGCAGTTGCAGACTCACTGACCTTGTAGGTCTGTACCTGAGTTGTAAAGCATGACAAACAGATACATTACAAAGTTGCACAGTTAAGATATATAGCACAATTGTACCATATCTAATTGAAGATATATTATTATTATTATTATTATTATCATCATTATTATTATTAAATATCTTGATAGTGCACACATATTGCCACTGTGAGTCAGCAATTTACTGAGTCACACTGGTGTCCATTACAGTGACAGTCCTCTACATACTGTCAACCTCCGAGTATTACCTTCAGGTGGTTGCCATTGAACAACTCTAATGAAATATGAAAGAATCAGTGTGCTGCTATGTATTGTAGTTGCTGAGGCAGAGATCACTGTTTGCATCTTCAAATATTCCTGAGGTTGTTTAACCTCAGGTCCTTCCGTTCAGTAGCCATCTACCTCGTAAAAATATAATCAATACCTATTCCCTTGTTTTACTGCAGCTAACCTTCAGCTACTTCAGCCTGGAGCCCCACTCTCAATGTGGCTGGGACTCTGTCACCATTTTCAATGGAGGATCCCCTGGCTCCCCTATTATTGGCCAATACTGTGGGACTGTCTCCCCAGGAATCATCCAGTCAGGATCCAACAAGCTTGCTATTGTTTTTCTGGCTGACCATAGTGTATCCAGAGGAGGTTTTCTGGCCTCCTGGACTGCTGATTCCTCAGGTGAGTTCATACTGGCTTAATGAACATGGTGATCTATTCTCTCCACATATGTTACCATAAGCTGCCACATCAGTGTTAAATGGGATGGGCAACTTTTTTTTTCCCAGTGGGTCATACTGACACATTGGAATTGAAACTGAGACATGAAGGCCTGGGTCCTTTTTTCAAATAATAATAACTTTGAGGGGAGAGGGAAGATCTTGAGTTAGTGACATGTGTAGATAGGATAAATATTCATACACATGGAGAGGTAGAGGAGGCGAGAGAAGCTCAGTGCATCATGGGAAATCCCATGCCAGCCCTAACTATAAGCTTTGTCAAAGAGGAAGGTTTTAAGCCTACTCTTAAATGTGGAAAGGGTGTCTGCCTCCCTAACCCAGACTGGGATCTGATTCCATAGGAGAGGAGCTTGATAACTGAAGGCTCTGGCTCCAAATCTACTTTTTGAGACTCTGGGAACCAAAAGAAACCCAGCATTCTGGGAGGGCAGTGTTCTATAATGGGCAATAGGGTACTATGAGCTTTTGAAGGTATTATGGTGCTTGACCGTTAAGAGCTTAATAGGTTAGCAGAAGGATTTTAAATTCAGTTTTTGATTTGACAGGGAGCCAGTGCAAAGAAGCCAAAATGGGTGAAATATGATCTCTAAAGGACAGGCTCCAGCCATACGTTTACAATATTGGAAAATACAGTATTTTGAATTTTGCCATCTCATTCCTCATCCCATATATATACAGTAGACGATGTATGAATTGAAACTGCATCAATAGTTTGCTTCTTTTTTATCAATGCTTGCAATATAATCAGTAACAGAAGCACAGTACATGCTACAAGTCATTATACAGGCAATATGTACTTCACCCAAGTCGAAGTAATGAAATCATCAATGTTGATGATTCCATTACATTGTTTTGTGGATATATAGTATATTAAATTCCTAATTAGACGTGGGTCTATACAAATTCGGTCCTGAAAATAGCCCACACCCTACTTCTAGGGAATTTTCACTTCCGAAGGATGAGGCCAGCAGCCCTGTCAAGGATGCTCATTCAGTTCACTTGTGTTAGTGTTCTCAAACTTTCGTTCATATTACTTGTGTGATCATTTTATTCATACCCTGTGCAGTGACATATTTTTTTTTTTGGCCAGGCTGTGGAGGGGTAATCCATGCTGAAACAGGAACAATCAAGTCTCCAAACTATCCCCAGAACTTCCCAGCCAATGTGGAATGTTCCTGGCAGATCATTGCCCATGAGGGAAGCCACCTGGAGATGACCTTTAATAGTGATTTCCAGATTCCAGACAGCACTGGGACCTGCCACAACAGCTATATCAAGGTACCAGCATTGAGCTACAGCAGAAATATATTCAAATGCTGTGGTAGTTCGGGGGCTAGAGAAGAAAAATCAGAGTGAAGTTTGTTTATGATGGTCACAGCAACTGGTTTAACATTATATACCACACCGAAATATTGCCTGCTATACGATCCTATGGACAGAGATCATCATCATGTGCATTTTCTGAATATGCTTATCTGCCTCTTTCAAAGATGGATATTTCTTAATTAGTAGCAGAAGCAAAGTATTGATTCAGCTGAGATTGGCACAATGAGACTAGAAGCAAAGCTTTCATCTCCAAAATCACAGCATCAAATTACTAGAATACCATAAATACCAAAAAATCTAGCTTTGCAAAGCCAGCAACACATTTGCTATGCTCATCATTGTCTGGCAAAGCTACATGGGCATTTGCTTGGGTTAATTAGCGTAGAGAGTTTTGAGGTGGGACAATATGTGTTTTAGGGTACAGGTAGAACTGGAGAAATGATTTGTTGTATTATATTTATTATGTAGGGCAATTAACTGACACCAAGCCATGGGTTGCAGACACCCAAGAAAGAATGATTGTCTTACCAGAAGCATGGTGTTCTGTAGTGTTGCTTCTTCTCTTGATCCTTTCTTTTAAAGTTTGCTGCACCAATTGCGTTGACCTCAGTAACATTTATAACCTTTTAGTTCTAACTTTTACAGTTCCTAAGGTCTAGAAAACTGCTTATGTAACTCCTTTACATAAAAGCAGTGGAATAGTCAAGCCTAACAACTACAGGCTTATTTCTAGATTACTATGTCTAGCTAAAATACTAGAATCCCTAATAAATAATCAAATCAAATCATTCCTTTCGCAACATTCTATCCTAAGAATACACCAGTCTGTTAGAAAAAGCAAAGCATGTTGACTGCCGCTACTCCTGTTTTAAATGGCATTATTTCAGCTTTGGATAGAAAGAAAGTGCAGCACTTTTTATTGCCCTTTCACAGGCGTTCAATACAGTTGATCATGCTATGCTTTCAAAGAGGCTTTGCAATATCGAATTTGGTTCTATTGCTTATAAATGTTACCTTAGGGACAGAAATGTGTGGCTATTAGAAATGTTTCATGTGAATTTGTGCAAATTGCAAAAGTTGTACCACAAGGCTCAATCCTGGTTTTTGTTCACTCTCTATATTAATGATATTGCTTCTTCTGTACTTCGGTGTAATATACATCATCGTGCCAACAACACTATTTTGTACTCTATTGTGGATAATGTGCATTCTGCTGTTAAGTCCCTTCAACACTGCTTTGCTCAATTACAAGTAATCTCATCATCTTTACTAAGATACTCAATATAAGTATTGAAAGAGTGACAGTATAAGTATCTTGGAATTTGGATCGATGAGAAGGTAACTTATAAATATCTTGTGAGTAAACTGGTGTGCACATTAAGGATTTTTTTTATATCGGAATAAACCATGTATTCCTCTGCATTGTAGAAAGGCAACTTGAGGCAACTTTCCTCTCAGTCTTGGATTATGGTTATTTTATACATGCATGCTTCGGCTTCAACTCTGCAGGAAGATTAATGGTGAATGTTGATAATTATAATACTCATCCTTGTAAGCTGTATGCTAAGGTCAGATGGCTCTCTGTGTAAGAGGTGACACTGGGCCCTTACTTGTTTTTTACCACCTTACAAGACTTCTTTGCTGTCTTTTAATGTTGGCCCCATTGAACATGCTCAAATAATTGGATTATGTTGTGGGTGCTGAATGCTTCTACTGAGTTTGGAAAATACTTTTATTTTTCATGGTGCACCTGTAACCTGGAATAAAATGCAGAACAATTTAAAGCTTAACTCATTTGTATCCTTAGTGCAATTTAAACTTTTAACTTCATCTTATTGCACTTCTGGCTGTTCTCGTCTAGTTTATTTGTTTGTTTAAAAATGTAATTGCTTTATTTATTTATGAAACTGTAAATATACAAAATTGATGAATGTGTATGTTATGTATCTTCGAAATGTTTGACAACAATTTCTAAATCAGTGTGCATTTTCCTGCAGGTGTGGTCTGGTCAGACCCAAAATACTGAGTCTCTCCTGTCAACTGGCTGTGGCTCGGTGGCCCCAGGCCCCATCATTGCTCCATATAACATAATCATGAGCCGATTCCAGGCCACTGAAGCCACTGGAAGAGGTTTCTCAGCCTCCTTCAGCACCAGTAAGAACCAGGCAGCCATGACAGCTTCATGTCAAAGTGTTAACAAGATCATACTGACTGACTATAACAGTGTTTGAATCTGAAACACAGTAGCCTTGAATGCGAGGTTCTCTTGTTTGTTTGTCATTAATCTTTTGTGACATGCTGTGTTACCTAGTAAAGGCCCTTTTTTGACTGGAAATTTGGCTAGTCACAACAGAATGCAAAGAAAGTCCGATGTCTTTTGTTCATTAGGGTGTGGCGCAAACTTCACAGCTCCCAGTGGTCGTGTGGTTTCTCCAAATTATCCAGCCAACTACCCTGACTACTCCAACTGCAAATACACCATAGACGCTGGAGAGCAGACTGTGGTCGTCCTCACCTTTGAGTCCTTTCAAGTAGAAGGTAGGTGTTAGCTTTAGCAATATACTGCATGTACAAAGAATCTTGTTATAATCACAGAATTGGCCTGTCTCCATGGGCCAAGTAAATATTTTGTACTTTTGTCAGTTACTTGTATGTGGCCTGTTTGTCTGTTGTCTAGCACACTCCACCTGTCTGTATGATGGGCTGAAGATATATAGCGGGACTACTAGTAGGCCTGCTATTGCTACTCTGTGTGGTACCAGCATCCCAGGGTCCTTCTCCACCTTTGGCCCCATGTTACTCCACTTCTACTCTGACTCTGCGATCACTGACAATGGCTTCATGGCAGACTACACAGCCATTCGTAAGTACAGAAAAAGTGGAATAATTCTTATATTCTAATGAGCAAAAGTAAGCCAACAACAGCTGTAGCAAATAAAAACAAGATAAGAATGTAAGGACTTTGAACAAAAGTGTCAGATGAATGAAATTAAATTCACTGACTGTCATATCCTCAGCAAACAGTCTCAGAAAGACTACATTTTAATTCTGTACGTAAATGAGAAGACATGGCCTAAAGAATGGAGCGTGGGTCTGTAAGAGGTTTTGGGAATAGACACACCCTATGGACTCCAGGTGAAGTCTAATGGCTAAAGAACAGTATGATATGAGTACTGTATGTGTGTAGTGGAGAGGGGAGGTACCTAGCTAAGTTGCAGCTGCTTACAACCATGTCGGTGAATGATTACAGTCTGGTAGAAATAATCTAATGTTTGTGGAGTAATACTACAAGTGGCTCGATTATGTGGAAATGGAGAGTAAATAGGTCTTCTGTATAACACTGGACAACAAAGTTGGTTGTCTCCAGCAGTAAAGATGAATTACTGGTTCACTTGGATTTTCACAACTGCAACTAGCCATGAGTCTGATCCTACTACACGGCACAAGAGGGTCACCATTGCACTTTTAATGCAGTGTTTGTCCAACACAAGTAAATGTAACAAAATTAGGGGTAAAGTATGTATTTACTCACCATAAACCCATTTTTATCTACCTGTGTGTGTGTGTGTGTGTTTTGTCTATAGCATGTGGTGGTTTCTTCAACAACACTATGGGCACAGTGAGCAGTCCTGCACTCTCCATGACCAACTACCACCACAACATCAACTGTACCTACCATATTATGGTTCAAGCAGGCAGAGTGGTGGATCTCAAGTAAGACTGCACTGACTGCAGTAACTGCATTCATTAGATTGCAAGACTAGAATGTGGAAGTGGAACTGCACTTGGGGGAGGGTAATTTTGACATTTTGTGTCACACAATAATTCTAGGATGGCTACTGGCATATATTTTCTTATAGAAATGAAAGAAATCTTTAAAACATTATTTCCCAATAGTATTCATACACGACAAACTATAATGGTATTAATAAGCAATGTAAAGAGAAAATGTGAGAGCACAGAGGAAAAGAGTAAGTGAGAGAGGAGAGAGAGAAGTGTGAAATTGTTACACTTATATTTTGCACATTATAATATTATAGCACTATTTACTTGTTCCATAAACATAACTAAATCTAACTGAATACAACAGAATACAAACCTGAGGCAACTAGGAAAATAATATAAAATATTTGCATCTTAGTTAGATTTTCGCATATAGTAAGAACAGAATCAGAACAGAAACATTTTTGGCACACAACTGGTGCTTGTAGTTGTGTCCTTTCAGTAATCTGTAACTGTAAATGAGCATGTTGGTGCAAAAGAGATTCGAAAAACCTAAAGAACTAGCTCTAAACTTTAGTGTAATTCAGCCATTCATGTTCTCATTTCTCTCTCCACAGATTTAACACCTTCCACTTGGAAGCATCTTCTTCCTGTCGCTATGATTATGTGGCAGTGTATGATGGACAGGACACCTTGGCGCCTTTGCTAGGAAAATTCTGTGGTGCAGTACTCCCACCCAATCTGCGCTCTTCCACCAACCAGCTGTTTATCACCTTCAGGACAGATGCCACAGTGAATGGGATTGGCTGGAGGGCTGTTTACAGTGCAACACTTGGTAGGTCAATGTTACTGTATTTGTGATGCCAGTTGAAGATGGAGTAGCTATTTCTATTTGGTACTAGCTCATGCTTGCAATAAAACATATAATAAACAAAGAAAGAAAAAATATCTGTGTGCATCTACTGGCTCGTTTGGTTAAACAGATTTATTTAGAAATATGCTCCATGTAGATTTTGACACAGGACAAAGGACCCTCCTTTAAAACAGGTAACGATTCAGGACCTATCATAAAGCCCTTATTATTTCATTTGATACTGCACTTTCGGTATGCATCTTTCCAATTTATTTGAAATTAATCAATACCACAAATCAAGACCCCTCCAAAATCCCTCCTGTGGCAGTTTAACCAGTGCTTTGGGCACATGTCTCATGCAGGTTCAATAGAGTTATCACTCCTCCAGTTAAATCTTTGCAAAACTTTCCGGTTGTGTGAAAAGTGGTGAAAGAGTTGAACTGTGGAGAATTCAGAAGTTCCTCCCTGGTGAATGTAATGGGAAAGAGCTGAAAACTGAAAAATACATACAAGACAGATTGAATTGCAATTGCTCAAGCCACCTCCGGGGGGCGGGGGACTTGTGGCCAATGGAGACATATAGTATACAGTGGGGTCCAAAAGTTTAAAATTTCCAATATTTTCACATAAACACATGGAAATAAACAGAAAGTATGACGGTTGAGGTTTAAAGCTTTGAAGAAGGTATGACATGTAAAATGAAGAAGAAAAATTCTGCACTATTTCGAGGACAGCATTCAAATTTAAGCAAATTTGTGGAATTGACCAGCTTAAATCCTTTGTACAGAAGATCAGATTTCCTCGCATCGTATCCCTTCCATTGTAGGATTGCATTAAATGACACTTGATCTACTCATCAGAGGCTTGTTCAAGTAACTCCACTAGCATCCTGTTATAAATATGGCTGTGCCTTGAGTTTGCAGCAGATCATTGGTTACTACGTGGCACTGTGATAGTATCTGTGAAACCTTCACAGACATCCAGATCATGGTATTCAAGTGCAAGTTGAATCAAAGGTGTCCAACTCCAAAGGTGTCCAACTTCAGTTCTGTCTGTCAGCTTACTTCTTTTAACAACATGTTTCAGAACTGAGGAGACCAGTTTCTGGAGTTTTGACAACATGCTCAATTTTGAAAAAATTTTTGTCAAGTTGTCAGCTCCTATTCAAGGAAGACTATATTGTAACTATCTGCTAGTGGCATGTGCTTCCTTAAGAAGACCAGTGTCACAAATACTTGTGCACTCATATTTAATAAACAATATTAATGATTAAACAATATATAACAGCAAGTACTTGGGGCATTTTACGTATTGAGGAAGCATTCGTCCATCATGTACATAAACCCTTTCTGAATAATGGTCACAAACAAATAGAACCAAAAGCTGATTAAAATTATTCTCCTTAATAGATCAATATGTAAATTTGAATTGTAATTGTAAGGAAGTTACTGAAAATCGTTTTATTATAGCATTGCACTATGAGAAAAAATACTGAGGTTGCTTGTGTCTGTATCTGTTGGGGACTACATAGATAAAAAGATAGATAAGAAGATAAGATAAGGGGTGCAAAACTCAGAATGACAATAGCAATTGATAAGGAAATAGGAATATACACACAGTACCCAGAACTACTGTTATACTTGATTTAATAGTGTAATGCTAGCTCAAGGAAATAGTGGTGTAATTAGTAGCAGCAAAATTAGCAAAGTAGAGTATATGCAAGAGCAATATGATACCATCAGCCATAACAGTGTTAAGATAAGATAATATAAAACATGATCATAGAATATGTTGTTAGTGGCAGTGGGAAACAGTACTGTTACAGCAGCATAGAGCAAAATATGAGGTGTTCTTTATAATGTATGAAGGGTTTGTGCAGCATCCTTTTCTCCACCACCACCTCTGCGTTTTCATTTTTATTATATTCTCTGTATTCCCTTGCGGTGTCCTGCAGGGTTGCTCCCTAGGCAAATCTTTCACTGGTGACCATGAGGGAATGGATCATTTCATTATGATATTTTATGACAATTATAATAATTTTATATTTTATTACAAATTTAACTTTATTCAACTTCCCTCAAATCCTGTTGTGTGTCATATCATCAATATCTTTTTTCAGAAAATGTCAAAAATGTCATTACATGAACACTAGTCCCTTTCATGTGTTTATGTTCATGTATCTGATTTTAATCAGCGTTCAAGAACCTCCTGGCAGCGTCCAGCGGCGCACCATCTTGATCCTTTCTGACTTTCCCTGTATTTCGACTGCACAATTTAGAACCATGGTAATAAATGCCAGGAATCCTCTCTCATTGTTGCAAATATTCCGTTCCGCTTAATTTTTTTTCTGCTCTGGTTCATTTTGCTCTGAAATCATTTCATTGCCTCTCTCCATTCTCTTAACAGCATCAGTGTATGACAACTTCTTTTCTGCTCTAATCTTGTTTGTTAATTCCCCTTTGCTTGTTCATCTTTTTTGCACTCCTCCCAACCCACTTTTCCACTTCTTCTGACTCCTCTACATACTGCAGCAACATTCAACAACATTCCTGACAGCAGAAGCACCTGAGAGGAGCTCTCTCATATAGCCTCACCTTGTAACACACACTATCAAGGTATATTCTCACTGGATACATTCCTTCAAATGTCAAGCACACTGAATTACTCTCCTCCTTTTTCCCTTCTCTGAGTCCTGTCAGTCTTCTGACTCAGGTACTCCACTTATCACTCCCTTCTTTCTTTATTTTGATTCAAGCAAGAAACAAGTCACAGGGCTGTTGTCTCCTAATGTTCAGGGCTTTTGTTTCCTGACTCTTTGATACACATTCAATGATAACCACCCCACTTCTTGTAACCCTGGTTGATTGAACCTCTCCAATTTCTCCTTCCACAAACCTTTCAACCACATGTGGATTCTTGAACACCCCATCCTTTCTTGTCACAGCTATCATCCCAACAAGATACATCTCCTTTTTCCTCGTTTCCTGACTAGACCCACTCAAACTACTGCTTTGCTTCCTTTTACTTTGAATTCATCTCTTCCTCCTCCTCTCTCTTTCTCATTCCCGCTGTCGTGCTCTGACTCCTGCTCCGACTCAAACCAGTCCATGTTCCCCAAAGTTACCTTCATCCCCTTCTTCTTCTTCTTCTTCTTCGCTTGGTAGTTTCAAGCTCAGTGGGCATGTTCCCACCACTCTCCACCTCTTTGTCCATATTTGGATTATCAGCTTTAGGCAACGTCACCCACTGCCAAGATGGCAGCCCCCGGCAATTCGTTACAAAATTGCTGTTCAGAAATCTACAGGTGACGTCACGGAGACTACATCCATGTTTTATCCAGTCTGTGGTGGAAACCCTGGTCACTGGTCAACTGGCCATACACAAGTCCAGTTACTGCAAATCGTTAAGCAATGGTTGTTAAATTAGAGGTTTTTTAGAGAAATTTTCTTTGGCTCTTTCTTTCTATGGTAAAACTGTGCCCCAGGTGCTTATGTCCAGTCTCTAAAAGGTAATGGGTACTTGTAACGTTAACAAACTATATATTTCAAGAAACATCATAAATTCAAATGTCAAAACACACAATCTGTCCCTGTCGGCATATTTGTGATTTGCACTTTAATACTTTGGTCCTCCCAGACATTGTTATTATTGTTATTCATTTTGAGAAGCTAGTCCGAAGTTGCCTGTGATATAACACATAAGTTTTCAGAAGTGGTTAATAAGTGTGTGTTTCTGACTTGCCTGCAGGTCCAGCACAGGGGTGTGGTGGCTACCTTTCCATGCCCATGGGCATGTTTGGTTCTCCAGATCCAAACCTAGATGGACACTATGAGCCAAGGATGGACTGCCTGTGGATCATTGAGTTGCCAGTCAATAGGGCTGTCAACCTGACCTTCAATTCCTTTGAGCTCGAGAGCTCCTCTACTTGCCGCTACGACTATGTCAAAGTAACAAACCCACAGTCACTTTTCTTTTGATCTATTGTTGGCCTGATTTGAAGTGACATCAAACATCAATGAAATGTAGGCAGCAGATACAGTATAATGCTTCCTTTATCAGGTTGGTAATGTGAACTTACCAACTTGATTTGCATTACCTTATATTAACTACAATAGTGGACTTGCAGGTGTTGATACACTTCTGTAACTCATGATGAAGTATAATGATCAGACACTTAAAATTTGTCAGATATGTGCTACTTATAATAAAGAAGTGTAGGGCAATACTACATTAATAATAATACTATGACAAAAATGGATTTGCTATTTTCTGTTAATGTTATTAATGTATGCGTATCTCTATTAGGTGTTTGATGGTGACAATGTTAATTTCCCTCTGGTTGGGAAATTTTGTGGAAACTCCATCCCTTCTTATTTTGTATCAAGTGGAAACTTCCTGACTATCCACTTTGTCACTGATGGCTCAGTACAGAGACGAGGCTTCAATGCTACCTACAGAGCCGTGCCAAGTAAGACATTTTCTACTTTCTCTCTGCTGCACTGCACTCTGCTTGCTACAGAAACAAAGCTTCTTTTACTTTGCAAAGCTTTAAACTTTAAGACACCCCCCAGCTCGCCTGAAACCTCTATTTAAAAAAATGAAAATGATGGATGTACTGGTGAAGCCTTTTTAAATATGATATCCCAGTCGTATGGTTTTCAATTAGTTTTTGTGGCGACTGCAGCTCCAAGTCTGTGAATGGACCAGACCGGCCAAAGCATAGTTTCAAATCTACATCACAGTGTACATGAATTAGTAGCACAATCTAACGAAAACTAACAAAATCTAACAAAACTTTCAGTATCTCATGCTCATGAGAAAGTTCCTGAAAACGCGATATATACCTGATAGTGTCAGCAACCTACTAAAGGATGATAAGGTAAATGATGTGTTCATTAACTCAGTGTATGCAAAACATGGTAGGTCTGTGGTCTCTTATGCACTCCAGGTACTCCATGCGCACTTAACAATATCTGGTGCGCACGAGAACGTATCTTTTGCTCACCAGATAGTTTCTCATGAGTACGATATACTGAAAGTTTTTTGTTTGCCCATGTCCTTTTAAGGGCTCCGTACAATCTTTCTGAACGAACTTGCCATTATTCATTTACTAGAATAGGCCAGCTGCATTTTTTTTCTGAAAACTCTGGAAATTTGCAGAAGTGGAAGTTTTTTTCGGAAACTCAACAGAGCTGAAAACCATCTGTTTTTAAAGGATTTCTATGTTTTAACTGCAATAGCAACACTAGATTATTAGGTTTGATTAAACTCTATGGGTACTGCACATAGTACAGGTACTGAGACAAAAGCTAGCACGCTGGCAAGCGTGGCAGCCCTTGGGGTCTGTCTGATATTAGAGACAAGTGTTGACGTAAATGGCGAGATCAGAGTGTCCAGTTCTGTGGGGGGATTCCAAGCCAGCAACTCATCTTTAGTGACATTAGAGAGACCATTACAGAAGGCACTGTAAAGAGAAGTGTTCTACTTCCTGTCAGTATCTATGGTGCAAAACTCAATGGAGGAGTTAGCTCCCTCCCAGTTGATGGGAATGGCAAGAAAGGGGATACTGCAGGCCATGAGGGAGTGGATTGATCTGCCATGACAAGGAGACTTAGCATATGACAGAAAAATACAGAGCAAATCAGTAAATATATATTTTAGGATCTGGCAGAAGTCATGACACTGTGATGGTTTCTATTTTATGAAGAGATAAGAAATAGATTAGACTAAATGATCTGTGTGAATGTCTATTTTTAAATGAAACTGGCTTGGTCTGGATGAATTATAGATTGTCAGACTTTTTCAGTCTATGATAGGGCATCACAGATTTTATTTACTTATGGTTTTATTTAACAGGGACAGTGCACATTAATAAACATTGTTGTAAATGTGCAGGATTTTACATCTGTAGTCACTGGACAGATGTTACTAAGTCACTTCTAAAAAAGAATACAAAAGTATAAGATTAAAATAACAGAGTCATTAAGGTAAATTATAATCATGCTTGCAGACCAATAATACAAAGAGGCTAATTATATTGTAAAAAAAACATACAGGACACCATTGTACTACATTGCCAGGAACTATTTTCATGCAACACGGAAGCACCTAATACATGACATTCTGAAAAAAGATGAAATGGGGCCTATAAATGTTAACAGAAATATGGACTAAATTAACCAACATTGTTCTCTAAGACACTAATAGAAACATGCAAGACAGAAGCACAGACATGAAAGGGACATACAGTACATATGATACTTAAAACATTCTGGCACAATGATTTTTATGACTGTTTTACAGTGAAATGGTAAGATGAATGGTTGCTCTGAGTCTGAAAATTTGTTGCATTTGTTGTGAATCTGATTAAAGGTGTTGTTAGGATGGTCCCAATGTGTTTGTAGAGCTCAGCAGGGAAGCTGTCAGGTCTTAGTGCTTACTTATTAGGCAACAGGTTAAGGGGAATTGAAGACTTCATCTGGTGTTAGTGGTGACTTATGTATGTTAGCTTCTTCTCCAGTGAGGCATGGTAGATGGTATTGAGAGAGGACTTGGTGCTTTCTTTGTTTGTGTCTTTATCTGCTGAGAGTTAACACACATGTAGCTATGATACTTTTCATTTTGTGTTTTTTCCAAACTTTTCTATGTGTCTGTCTTTCCTCAGTGGTTTGCGGCGGGAGTCTGAATGCCACAACCACCGTTCAGACCCTGATGTCACCTTCCTTCCCAAATGCCTATCCCCCTTACACCTCCTGCCGCTGGATACTGGATGCTCCAGCCCAGGAAACCATCCAACTGTCAGTACAGACCTTTGTCCTACATCCCAGCCAGAGCTGCTCCACAAACTATCTGGAGATAAAGGACTGGCCTGTGGTGAGTTCCAAAAAGGGCTGTTGTCATAGGCAACAAAACTCATACAGATATAGAGATTTTTCTTCTCTTGGGATTTGTTTGTGTGAATGCATGTGAGGAAGATAAATATGCATGTTACTCCTGTTCACAAACACATCTCTTGCTTATTTATAGTCTCCCTTCTTCTTTTGCACCATCATATGTCACTAAATGTGTGCATTGAGCAGATGGCCCAGATGCTGAACAGTGAGTAGACTGGTAGCCAATCTGTGCACAGAGGGAATAATTGTGACCACATTTCCCACCCTCATGACCTCATGTAGAAAGGCAACTACAGTTTTATGTGGGAATAATGATGAGATCTCATCCAGAGGCCAGGGGTCCTTGGTCCTGTGGTACAGCTGTGTACAGTAGTCCTCTTTCTCCTACACAAAACCATAGGCCTCACAGAAGAATGTCCAGTACTGGTCAGGACAGCCTCAGCGTTGGCTAGGTGTTTGCCTTGAAGCAGTCCGTCAGCTGGCAGTTTGAACAAATCTTCAGCACAGCACTGATTCTGGTCATATGGAGCACTTGGACTTGGTCAATACCAAAATACATGTATACAACCCCAGAACAATGTACTATAATACATCCACATAGTCTATACAGTCAGCCTGGCTTGTGTCTTATGAGAAAGACTGAAGTTAT
Organism: Holacanthus passer; assembly: GCA_025331565.1. Taxonomy (NCBI): domain Eukaryota; kingdom Metazoa; phylum Chordata; class Actinopteri; family Pomacanthidae; genus Holacanthus; species Holacanthus passer. The sequence continues at coordinate 51,198 of JAFREQ010000210.1, read as the reverse complement.
TTTCCCTTGGATATCCAATATGTCCTTTACACCTTGTTCAGGTATTTTGGTCGATACCAAAGAAAAGATTTTTTAGATAGATAAATAGATGTACTTTACTTGTCCCAAACTGGGAAATTCTTCTTGTTGTTCTTTACTTACCTGGTATCACGTAGAGCTGCTAAAAAATACAGTTTTTGAGGCTGTTAACCTTGTGTTATACATAAATTATGATGAACAGGTAGAATCAGGAAGAAAAAGAGATGTCTTGTATCATAATATTTCTGGGATGCTTTGTGTGAAAGCATCCACTGCAGAGAGGTGAAGTTCACACAAGTTGATTCTTGTGTTTCAGGGAGACTATGGGCAGTCACATAAGTTCTGTGCATCGGACGGTCATCCACCAGACTTCTACAGCTACAGCAGAACGGTCCTCGTGCACTTCAAATCTGACACCTTCATGACAGGAAACAGCTTGAGTGTCACCTATCAGATTGCGAGTAGGTACCTGTAGTAGACCTGTCACAAGATGAGAAACAGAACCACAATATACTTCTCAAGTAGAGGCACTATTCCTTAGTTGTACTTGCACATTATTATTTATTAGATAACTTAAGACTTCAAATGTGTGTACCTGTGAGCAAGTTTGATTTTTAAATAAAGAGAATGTACATTAATCTGTGGAAACTTTGGCCCATATGTACTTGTAGCTGGCTGCCAATAGAGGGCATAATTATGCCATCCCACCAATCAGCACAGATTCACTGAAAGATTTTTCAACTTAGTAAATATTGTGAAATCAGTGCTACCTATCTTGAAAAGGTTAAATTATATATATATATATATAAAAAAAAACAAGTCAGAATTTTTATTCCTTTTCCCTCTAGTGGTATCTATCCATGCAGATACTGTAGTTTGGGTTTAATTTTCCTGGTTTTGAGATATCTGTCTGAGATTTCTGTCTACACGTCAAAACAATGAAGGTAAATGGAATTTAAGATAAGATAAGATATTCCTTTATTAGTCCCACATTGGGGAAATTTGCAAAATTTAAAATTTAATTTGTGCTGCTCACTGCATTTGGCAAGCTTCAACAACTCTTTCCAGATACATTTTCTCTGGATACTCTGCAGAACACACACAGTTTTTATTGACCCCTTTTTTGAACAAATAGTCCCAATGAAAACTCAATAGGATTTGAAACAGTGGGCATGATGGGTACTGAGGTTGCAGATAAGTGTTCTAACTATGGCTGTGGTTTCCAGGCTGCAGCAGAACGTATGAACAGGAATATGGCTACCTGAAGAGTCCGGGCTGGCCTGATATCTACCCCCTCAACATGGACTGCACCATCATCCTGAAGGCACCACAAAACAGCTACATCTCCTTCTTCTTTAACAATTTTGATGTGGAGAGCCACAGCCACTGTGCATATGACTACCTGGAGGTGAAACAATAAGCGCACATGCAGAGACACACACACTTCGATTTCATCATTTGACTCCTTTATGTTATTCCTACAGCACTTCATGTTATAACAGGATAGGCCCCTCCTTGTCACAAAGTTTGAAGCACACAGTTGTCTAAAATATCATTATGCTAAGAAGCTAAACCAGGAAAAACATCCCCAGGTCAAAATTATGTGGACAGCATTGTCCACATACTTTTTTATACATTGCATGAAAAATGTACATTGGTTACCTGTGTGTGTGATCTGTCCGACCTTTCTGGATGTGACCTGTCTGTGGTGTGACTCAGTAAATCACAACACCCTCTGTTGTCTCTCAGATCCGTAATGGCAGTACAGCAGACTCCCCGCTGATTGATCGGTTGTGTGGCAGTACCCTACCCAGCCCCATCTTCCCACAATCCAACCTGCTCTACTTGCGCTTCAAGAGTGACTTCTCGAATGCACGAGATGGCTTTGAGGTCACATGGACATCCTCCCCTCACGGTCAGATGGGAATGAATTTAATTGAAATTGAACAGCTACTGTCCCCAATTAGCACATCTTAAACTTAGAAGATGATGAGTGGAATCTATGAGTAATTGTGTTCAAACTCTGATTTTATGGATAGGTTTCTCTGTTCAGATTCAACACTAAGGCAGCCACAGACTTTTTCTCGCATCTCAGGCCCCACCATGGGGTTTTTGCAGTTGCAAAACTACTTTGGTGAGAAGCTGAGAGAAGCTACAACTAAAAACACATTGGCTTTCATTGTGGACACTCAAAAGTCTCATACATTCCCCACAATTCCCCAACCCTATTCCAAAATCTCATTTTGTTTAGAAATAACTGAAATTATCTTCTCTAGAACGCCCTGTGTACATAAACCTTGATCAGAAAAAAAGTAATCATTTTTGGGGCACTGCAACAATTTAGTATTGCACTTCCATAAATTTGGGGATTTGCAAGAAAGAGATTATTTTAAATAGATGGTCAAAATAAAAGCAGTAGAAGTCAAATCGTCCTGACTTTTAGTCCCTAGTATGACCCCAGCTTCAAATGCACTGGATCCTACATTTCCCATAATGCAATACCAGTGGATTTCATCAGACCCTGCCCACTCACTTAATACCATGCCTTTAAAATTCCACACCCCCAGTTTGAAACACAAGCTTTCCCTGTACTGTATAGTGTAAATGAAGCCAAAGATGAAGTAACCTGTATGACATCAGGGTTATCTGATCTTAGTCTATATATCAGCTGGACTGTTGAAATAAATGGTAGAAATGGTTCATTTCTTCCTGTTTGCTTACCCTGCTTTTCTTTCATCTCTGTTTAATATGATTGTGTGCTAGGTTGTGGTGGCACTCTGTATGGAGACCACGGCTCATTCTCAAGTCCCAACTACCCAGGTACCTATCCCAATGGTACCCACTGTGAATGGGGCATCATGGCACCCAGAGGTCGTGCGGTGACCCTCACCTTTGCACAGATCAGCATTGATGATCCTGGAGATTGCCAGAACAACTTCTTAAAGGTGTATGATGGCCCAGACACCTCCTCACTGCCAGTAGGACCTTACTGTGGAGTGGTATGTATCCCAAGACAGCAGTCACTACTTAAGATAATTCTTTATTGATCCCCCATAGGGGAAATTCTACTTCAGCTGTAATGTAACCGACTTTATATAGATTGTTTTTTAATAGATATTTGCTAAGCCTGTTGCAGTAGCAGGCGCAAAACATTTTTTAATGTAACAGTTCTATCAGCATTATTGGATTTGAATGAAGTACTGCTAAATAAGATCTGATATCGGCCTGACCCGATGTTGAGAAAGAAATGAGGTGCAAAAGAAACTGCTTTCTGATGCTGAACTTGGGATATTGGTTGTAAGGAAGGCAGTTCTGAATATGTGAGGAAATGTTAATTAAATGGCATAACATTGTCTGCTCGACAGAAAGAGCCATGATTGAATGAGTAGTTCAAATTTAGTTTGGGAGATTGTAAGAAAAATGTTTTAAATTGTCATCTGTCCTGGAAGATTTGGCGATACCTGTTTTTACTGAAAATGCATGGTCTTTCATCAAATAAAAACCGGGAGTCAAATAAAAGCCTTGTCAGAATACATCAGACCAGAATGTTTCTGAAACTTTGGCTTACAACACGTACATGCCCCGTTGTGGAAGAAAACAAATGACACCATAGACTTTAATGTGAAATAGAAGTAAATAGCAATAGGAAACCACCATAATTTAATTACTCTAAACTATAAATGAACCTAAGACACTATTTCAAGTGAATAAACTATATGTCCTCTCTGTCTGCCATTGAATGTGCAAGATACATCAAAAGGATTAATTCAGTTTATCGTCAGTCATGTGCCTTCAGTCTGAGATGCTGGTGGTTAGTAGCTAACAGCTTAGCTGCCCAAGTAGGTGATAAATTAACCTCAGCACACTGAAAAAGACCTGTGGTTGGGAAATGACCCGACGCAGTTCGTAATTTGCTCTTTCTGTTCCATTAATGCAGTATTAAAAGAGATCTGCCGTCAAAAAAATCCCAAAAATGTTTGTCTTGTTTTTTTAGATGCAATTTTGATGAACAATCACCGTCAGCACTACACTGAATAACAAATACATTACATTTCCTGTGACTGCTTAATAGAATGAAGTAATAGCACAAGAAAATGTTGGGTTAGCATTAGCAGTAACTTAATTGAGCTTTGTTCCAGCTTTAGAGTGAAAAGAAATAAAAGAAATAAAGAAATAAAATGAAAAACTGCAACAATGGACTACCACATGCTACATGCTCCCTCGTGTGCAGGTAGGCAATTTCAGTCCAGTACTGGAATAACCTGGAGTTATTTATTAAAAAAAATTTCAAAATATAAAAAACAACAAACAACAAGCCAACTTGCACACGTACAACCTCCAAACAAGCTGAATGGCTCTTCCAACTTCCTGTCAGTGGAAAACTGGCAGGAAATGGAGAGAAAAATACATTCACATTTTATCTAGATATATACAAAGTGTAAGAGAACATCTGCAAATTACACCTGTGCACATTTACTTAGCTGCACCCAAAGAAGCATGTTCTCGCCTTAAGACAGGTTGTCCATTAATCACAGGATTAACAGTTTAATCCCCAGCTACTTCTGTCCACATATCTAAGTGCAAGCAAGATGCTGAATCTTAAATTGCCTCTGATGGTTAGGTTCACTGCCATTGGCGTGAGTATTTTTGTGCAAACAGTACACGTATCTTGGGAGGTCAATAAAGACTCTGATTGATAATTTGAATATATAAGAATGTAATTAGTTTCTTCTCTCTTTGTTGTTTGTTCAGGAAACCAGCATCGCTCCATTCTCAGCCTCCTCCCATCAAGTCTACATCGTTTTCCAAGCCCAGTACGCCACCCTGCCTTCAGGGTTCAGACTAACCTGGAGCAGCTGAAGGAATGCCCTTCTTCACACACCTACACACACATTTACTGACTAATGTCCTAATCTTGTTTTAAAGTTAAACACCTGCTGTGCATTTATTTTTCATTTAAATCAATAAAAATAATAAATCTATACTATTATAATAAATGCATGATTCAAGAAGTACAACAAAGTAGTCATTTGTCATGTACTGTAAGATCGATGCTTTTAGTTTTTTTATTGTCTTTTACAGACTCAAGTGAACCTCGACATTGCATTATTGGTCAAAGTACTTTCACCGTATGAGAGTCTACTGGATGGACAAACTCTTTTCACAGTTTATGAAAATGATACAGGCCCACATCCCATGAAACTCATGTTCATTCATAGCTATTAACTTTTGAATACTGTACATCTCTCTATGAGTTCCCCCTGAATATCATGCACACAACTATGATGGAGTAATGGAGACCTGTACTGTACTTTGATCGAGGTTTGGCCCTTTAACATAACTTAAAATGAAACACTAATGTATACATGTCTTACTCAGTTGTGCTTATTGTCCAACACATGTTTGGCAAGTTGTAATACAATTTTCTAACATACAGTGACCATCATACAGAAAATAGCTTGTAATTGAAGCAATGTGCATTCACAAACCAATGGAACAGCCATTGGAGGCAATTTGGGGTTCAGTATCTTGCCCATGGACACTTTGACACATAGACTGCAGGAGCCAGGGATTGAACCACCAAGCTTCCAATTGGTGGACCAACCGCTCTGCCTCCTGAGCTACAGCCGCCCCCAGTGACAGGACTAATAGCCTACTTAGAGGGCAAAGGGACCCGCAGTTTGGAGACAACATCCAGTTACCACAAAGAAGCAACCCAGAGTCTTTTTCTGTTGTCACTCCCCAACCATTTCATCCAAGCTGTGATATGGGGGTGAAAGAAGTATATGACCTAGTATATGACTGGACAAACACGTTTAATACTTTGGAGTTAAAATCTGGATGATTACATCAGTACTTTCCGAGCAACAACACAATAGCCAATGAGAGAGACAGGTCGTTAGTCCCAGAGTATCTGACAGGGTTGCTAACGGTTTTATTAAAGCTGTCAGTTAAAATCTCACCTCCAGTTCTCACTAAAGAATTGACAACCTGCTAACCATTTTGTCATCCAAGCAGCCTGCTGCTTTTATTTTTTTCTCACTGCAAAGAATTAGGCCCACTTCACCGAGCTGTTTCACCACGTTAGCCTCTGTTTTGGTTAAATCTGATTCCCCATGAGATCACATGAAGTGGTGCATTGCTCCCTCTGACAGTCTTAATATCCTGTAGTGCAAGATGTATTGTTATTTCCTTATCTTGTAGTGTGTGTGTAGTAGATCTACCTCTACATTAACAGTTTATTGGCCATCTAGCAGTTATAGCATTTAAAGAGAAACAGGACATTGACAGGTACTCTCCTGCACACATGCTTTCAGCACCCGCAATTATGGAGGGAGAGGACATTACAGGGTTTGTCTTGCATAATGCTCTCAGCGTCTTCCTGGAGGGGAAAGTCCCGAAACAAAGAGGAAGTAAAGAAAGAAACAAAGTGCAGCTAGTGCAGTGTGTAAAATATAGTGCTCATGACACTTCCAGCAATAACCTTGGAAAGATATGTAAACCAATATACTCGTGCTCAATTTTAATTAAACATACTGACATACATATCAGCATTTGTCCAACATTTGTGTGAGAACATCAATGATATGTCTTTTACCTGATCCAGCACCTTTATGAACAATGAACAGAGGAGGAATAGGCTGAGGGTTTCCATGTTTTCTCCCTCTTTGGTCATCATTGAACACGCCAGAAGGATCTTTAACAGGTCTGGTTGTTCCTTTTGTTTTGTTTTCCTCATCTTGTTTTTCATTATTACCATCAAGGCCATCATCCATATTTGACATGAATAACCCTAAACCATTTACTATTCCATTTTTGATGTACAATTCATGACACTTTCAGACATAAAACTATAAGGTAATGGGTAGAAAAAATGGAAATTGTCAGTATGTTTAAATGTACAGTATGTAGATAAAAAGTACAAAAAGAAAATGCTGTTTTGGTTTCAGTTGCAAAATGAGAAATAGCGACCCCTCAAGTATTAAAAAAGCATCTGGAAATACGAGACCCATACTTTCAGAGAAAAGGGAATTTCTTTCATGGAAAAACATTCTACACATGTAATTTTGATGAACAGAGATGAAAGGAACTTTAACAAATGTAAATACATTTTTTTTTTAAAATAGGGAAAAAACAAGAGACAGATCCATTGACAGGGTTCAATAATATTATATATCATAATATTATATAGAACATATTTTCTACTGTATATTGAAGGACAGGTATTGAGGGGATGTATTCCTCCAGAGAACGTGTACGTGGTGCTAGTAGAGTTCAAAAACTCCACAGGGGACCTTAAACTGAAGCAGGCAACGACAACCAGTTTATGGTTCTGTGTTAAACCAGTTTATGTTAAACAGAAGGCAGCAGAGGACTGCAGCTGGCCAGCTCTTTCATACTATCCAATGTTACCTTTTACATAAAAACAACATACCTTAGTCATCAATGCTCTGTTATGATGACACTTTGTTTGGTCGATGCACATTCCAGCAGAACAGCCAATATTTAAAGCTACAAAGCCTGAATCCTGCCTTTTCTGCAAAAAAATGTTCTTTTCCTGCCTTTATTTGTCCTCACTTCAAAAGGGGTTTGCTGAAACTGACAATACTTTTTTAAAAAGTCAAGTCATTTTCATGTTGCCATCACCGAATGGGGGTATTTGAATGACAAAGTGTGCCACATAACAAAAAAAAAAATTAAAGCCAGTTCAGCAGCAAGTTCAGTGGCATTAATGTGATGAGCTACAGATGAATTTGCATTTTACACAGAGAACTGGTCAACTTTTGCAAAACATGTTGCTTACTTGACGTATGGGTCATAAATTAGGCCCTGCCTGGATTCAAGGATGGTACTAATGGAAAGTTCAGTAATAAGTGGATAATTATCTGCAGACAGGCTTCAAACTAACTCAATACTCTCCACATTCATGAGGAGACATACTGATTTGGATACAGGAACAATAAACCCTGAACTACCAGGAATTGTTTCTTTAGGGAACAAATGAAGAGAAGATATTTTTTTACAAAGCGTGGCTCACCATTTTGTTGTAGTTGACACAAACTATTTTTCAGTGACATGTTTGGTAATGTGGGACACACAGTTTCATTATTGTAAGCACTTGCTTTAAACCCTAATTTAAAAAAAATAATAATAATATTGAAAGTGGTAATGGCTAACTTCTCCACAGAATTCATTATTTTGCTAATCAAAGATTTTTTAAATAAGTTCAACAATGAAGTCAGTGCTACAGTTGGTGGTATATATTTGGTATATTCAATTTTAGTAACAGAACCATTCATAATCTTTTATGACTTTAGGCTCTACCGTCTGTGCCAGCTACTGGTGCTGTATATTGTAAAGAAGTCACCGTGATAGGAGAGTAATTTTGTTATGGTCTGGGTTTTTGTGTTTGGTTTTTTGTTTGTGTTTTTTCCTCCCTCTTTCTTTTTCAGTGTCTGTGACTGGAGGCGTGGCCGGTGTGACTCTCACCTCCCCCTCCGAGTCCTGGCAGATGAGGTACACCTGTTTCCAATTGTCATCAACCCACTTTCTACATAAGCCTTGCCCTGACTCCACTCCTGCGCCACATTATTCCGTCTCATGCGGTAGAGTCTAGTGCCTTGAAAAAGTTTCTTGTTGTTCACCTTGTGTCCTCTTCCAGTTCCCTGGTGTGTGTGCTTCACTGCCTTCCTCCAGTGCCTCCGTGTCTCCAGTTTCCTGAGTTCCAGTTACAGTCCACCATCTCCACCGTCCACCAGCCAGCCTGCCTCCAGTCACCTCCACCTGAGTTTTTGCCAATCTTATTTTCATTAAAAGACACTTTTCAAACCACCAGTCCGTTTCTGTTTCTGCCTAAGTTGGCCCAAACCAAAAACCCACCACAACAAATTTGCTGATTGGCCCAGGCTGAGAGCCACAAGAGAGCTTTCCTGGATTCTCTGTACACTTGAGATTGTTTATCTAACCAATAATTAATTACTAATGTTCTCATATACTGCATCTACAACAACAAACCCAGTTTGTTAATGGTTATATTTATCTTCATCAGAGCATTTCTTCATATCAATCAAATGTTATAGCATTTGCTTCACTGCTTGACGATTAATCCTAATTAGATTGAACGATGTTTATTCTCCCTCTTTTATACAGCAGATCAGTTTTCAGACTGGGAAATGAGCAAAACCAAGCTATGCTTTACAATTACTGGTTCTGTGGAGAAATGATCCTTTGAAGCATCAGTGAACAACACCCCTTCTGTCATCATCCTTGAAGTCTTTGGAGTATACTATTACCTATGTTGTGATGTGTGCCCTGCTGTACACAATGGATTCAGATTCATCAACATGTATGAAGTGCCTGCGTGTTGCAGTTACACTAATTATGAGTCAGCAAATGTATGTATTTATAACTTGCTCATCTTAAATGTATTTCCCTTTTTCATCATATTTATTGTATGTTGGTTCTAACTGCATTCAGTTATTTAGAGAATATTGTCTGCTCTCCACTGACACAAATGAAAAGTACATTTTGTATACTGTACGTATTTTCAAGTCACATATCAATAAAGTATATAGCTATTTAGTAATATATTGATTTTTTAATGTTTTTATCCCCACCCTCATGCTAGTTACCAAAATTCTAAGCAAAAAAGAAGTTTTACTTTAACATTAGTATGAACTCTAACAGTAACAGTATTGACAGTGAAACGGAACCATTTTTTTAAATGTACAAATTGTTTGTGTTCTGAAAAATATTTATTATTTAACATTCCACCCAATAATATGTCTGAAGTACAAAACAACTACAAACAGCCTTATATACAAATATGTTAATTTCAATTATACACAATAAATTAAGCATCAGATACAAAAATAATATACTCTCGGTCAGAGGTTTTCAAAGTGGGAGACGGGCCTCCCCAAGGGGGCGCCAGACAATTTCAGAGGTTCAGTGAATGGAAGTGAACAAATATTACATTAGTTATTTCATTAGTTATCAAAAGGAGATCACACAGTATAGCCTAAATGTGTTAAAGAGACAGTTAAAGAAACAGTTTCAGGCAATTTTATCATTTTTCTCACTTTCCCACAGTCAGAAAGGAATAAATGCCTTAGAACAGACCTTTTTTTATGTGTTTGGTGCCTGAAGTTATGTCATTAATATTAGATGATCTTGTTGTGCATCTATGGAATCAATTAATCAAATTAATCAATTAATCATGATCCCATAGGATTCCAGGAAGCAAGTAAACTAAGGGTGGGTGAGGTGGTGCCTTTTTCCAAGCTTTGTCTGAGGGAAGGTCCACAGTCTCAGACTTTGAAAACCCCAGTTTTAGGTCATGATTTGCCATAAAGTATTTTCATCAGTTTACCAAAATCCTTATCATGACAATTAATTCAAATTAGAAGGTACACTATAAAATGAAATAAATAAAATCAGTTGGTAGTGTTTGTCTACAATCATCAGAGGTATCACTCACCAAATGTAAAATACAAGGAATGGAATATTACAGTTTCAGCAATATGACTAGTGTGTACATACAGTAGGAGTGTTCAGTGTTTTCCTAAAGTCTCTTTTTCTGCAGCATGAAATAATAAAGAAAGAATGAAGTATGTCTAACATATTCAGAGGCAGTTTCACAGAAACTAAAGGAGGGATTGATTCCAGTGTTTGACAGTGGAATGTTGAACTAGATCTGTTCCACTTGCACGCTACAGTTCAGTTCAGTTGTACCGCATGTTCCCACAGTGATGTAATGTGTGTGTGTTTTGTGTATCTGTGTGTGAGTGTGTGTGAGATAGGAGACACACTCTATACATCCTGAAGTGGCACTCCTTCTTTGCCACTTTTCAGAGCCTTCTTCTTGCGCTTGCAGCAGACCACTGTGACAGCAATGATGAGGCCGATCAGCAGCAGGATGAGGAAAATGGCAGCAGCAATCACACCAACTGAATACACTGTACAGACAAAATAAGACATTACATTGAAAAACTTCATTGGGGGAAATTGGTAATTTTTGTATATTAAGATGTATCATAGTTACAATAAAAACAGACACAAAACAAACAAAATAAAAAAACAAAAGGCAAAATAAAACTATAACATCTTGCACAGAATGAATGCGATTTTGTTTATCTTTGCTTTTCCACAGTGGGTCAAAGATACAAAGTTTGTCCTGAGGGTGGCGCTAAAGGAAAGGCCATTATGCCATTAAAAAAAAACACTGGCGTTTTCCTATATTTTTCTTATTGTTAACAAATGAAATGCCCAAAACCAACATGTTAGTTTCAACATCAATATTTCTACCCCATATTTCATGTCTAAATTTGGCATACTGTCAAAGATGTTTAACACTGACAGTGAATCCAGCAAACAAAAAATCTTATCTGTCTACCATTTATAGTAAATACATTTAGGAATCTCTTACTCTCTCAGACATTTCTTATAATCCAAACAAGAGTGCAGGTTCCAGTTTGTGTTCAAAGCAAAGCAAGGTCTGTAAGAGCGGACATTTATTTTCAGGCATCAGCTTCATGAATGCAACAGTATATGATTTGGATGTGAATATCAATATATATGTGGTGTGAATATTATGATTAAGAATATTTTTTTCCCCAGTAAAAGCACAGCAGCTACTTGTCATAATCATGAAGTAATGAGGGACTACTTAGTAACTACACAGCATGATGTATCATTTGCTGTATCTCCCAGTCTGTTCTCCAGTAGCTCATCATTATCTACTATATAGCCTTCAAATCGCCGTTACTCATTGACGTTTCATTAATTATCAGTTCCTGATTCTTTCCTCACTTGTTCCTTAGTAACTGCTCATATTTTTGTGTACCATATTGTAACGTTACCAAGTTGCCATAAAAACCCTTTAATATCTACAACCAACAGACCACTATGAACCTAAGATCTGCACCTCATGAAAGGAGATCTGGACATGTACTCTAAAGAACATTATGAAGAGACACCCAAAACAAACCAGCCAACTATTTTTCTGTCCAGGGTAGGTATGTTGAGCTTGACTGTTGTGAGCTACTTCCTGCCTCTCCCTCACCTCTTAGCTATGATTGCATCTTTCCTTATTAATAACCAGGAATAAGACAATGTGCTCCAATAAAAATGAAAAACACTGTCAGCTTGCTGTTTACCTTTTCAGCCCACATTTTAATTCCATTTAGATGCACAAAGTAACAGCAAACTGTAGTGTTATCAAAATTCTAAATGTTTTTCATCAATTGCTCAACTTGCACATGAGCAGTTAGACTCTAATTTCTTAAGATCAGTAAAGCCTATGAATGATCCTGACTAAGTTTTGGGATGTTTTGCCCTGATGACGTGTCGAAAATAGGATTTTGAGAAATTGCAAAATTTGGCATTTTTTGAGCAGAGGACCAAATGCAGATGACTTGAGAGATTAAAATGATGAAAGAATTCTGCCCACTGGATGTAACTTAATCACTTCCCCACCCACATTTTTCCTGCAAGAATAAAGACACCTCACCTTCAAAGATGGACTTGCCGTCATTGTTGGAGCACTGGGTTTGGCTCAGCTCTCCCAGCTGCTTGTCTGTGCTGCGGCTCGGGATGAAGGCCTGGACATTGAAGCAGTAGCTCTCCCCTTGGTCCAGATCAGTCAGCTCTATCACATTGGTTTTAGAGTTGTACACTTTCTACAGGGGAGGAAAACATGTACATCATATTAATCTTAGTCTTAGGCATGCGTGTTTCAGGCTGATATCGTGATGTCTGCTATTACTCACCTTGCCCGTGCTCTGATTTTTCCGATAGGTGACTCTATACTGCAGCTGGTCAGAGAAGACATCCCTGATGTTCAGCTGGTGGCCATCTTTAAACAGGGCAGTGAATGGGTCAGTCACAAACAGGGTGGTCTTCTTCTTGTCTTCACTTACCTCCAGCTTGAATTCTGGTTTGCCTATATCAGCTGTAGAGGAGAAACAAAATAAAATAAATAAACATAAGATGTTGGATCCTATAAGGTCAAGATCAATAAACCTAAAATAATACTGCAGACTTCTTTTTTCAGAAAGGCAATCATTTTGTCCCTAGGTCAGTTTTTTTTGTTGTTGTTGTGTCGTGCTTGTTGAAAAAAAAGGTGGTTGTCAGAGTATTGATCTAAAATGTTACAGGACCTTTGACATTTCCAGTGAAAGAAATGGTGAAAACATTTCAGTTATCACAATCCTGTCTACTATGTAATATCTTCAAATAGTTTCTAAATAGACACCAGTAGTAGAACTGATTTTTGTGAATATCAGTCACCAGAAGCAACAGCAGCAGATGCAGCAGTCACACACATTTTCTTCAGGAAATGAAAATGTTCTAGTTTAAACTAGAGCTCAACAATGAGTTGATTAATAGATTTGTTCAGAAAATGAAATGGCAACTTTCTTGGCAACAGTCACTGGTTTAAGCTTCTGAAATGTCTCAAAATTGCTCCTTTTCTAAACTGAACATTGTAGCAAATTAAATATTTTTGCATTTTAGACTGTTGGTGGGACAAAACAGGACTTTTTTTATTTTTATACTTGAGCACAGGGTTAACAGCAGTAGGTTTTTAGATTTTACCCTTTGATAACACTAAACTGTTGTAACATCTGGGATCAGGTCATATTGTGACTTTATATTCCCTGTAGTAACTGTTTTTACGGTCTTTCATTCAGTTTTATTACTGAATATGAAATTACCGCTGTGCAGAAGTTGTATTCCCACTCTTTCATTCGTTGTGACAGAGAGCAGTGACTGTGGTAAGCAGGTTTACAGTGGGGATGACTGCTCATTTTTTCTTTAACTAAGAAACTTGTAAGATAAGATATACCTTTATTCATCCCACAGTGGGGAAATTCACAAACTGTAGCCCAAGCTGACCAAATACAGTTCTTGAGTCTGCAGGTGGTAGGCCTATGTCTAAAGTTACACTACAACTTCTTAATACACAACTCTAAATTCAGCTTAAAGGAAAGAAGGAAGTGGGTCGGGAAACTGTCGTGAATGTTTATTCTGATGTTCACCTTTGCTTTCTCTTGAACGGCCTGACTCATGTTTCTGGACCCTTTAGACTTATTTTTAGTTATCTTGCTTGAGTTAATTAACAGAGATGACAGCCAAAACTATGAGAATAAGGTTTGAGAAACTGAATAATCCTTAAAAATGTTAAAACTGAGGAGATAACACTTGATGGCTGTGTGTGTGTGTGTGTGTGTGTGTGTGTGTGTGTGTGTGTGTGTGTGTGTGTGTCAGTTAAATCAGCTTAAACATGCAGCTGAACAATCTGTATAATATTTTGATAAATAAATGTTATTTCCAGCACACTGTGTTGATTAAAATGAGCAACTCATTGTAGCAGAAACACCTACTGTCTTTGTAAGGGCAGAATCGTGGTGAGCTGGTGTAGGGGAACTCGATGAGGTCAGAGGAGACTCCAAGTGGAGGCACAGATAGAACGTCAGCTGTGTAGTAGGCATTCAGGTCAGACAGAAAGTTGGACAGATCACATACTGTGACCGAGGACCGAATACAGTGAGCGTTTCTCCCTTTGTTCTGACCAACCCTGCAATGGTTTGACAAATCACCTTATTCATTACACACAGACGTGGCTGATGGATGCATGCTGTCTTAGAAATCACGCAAGAAATTGGATTACAAGGCATTATGTCTTAACAAGGAAATACAGACACAGACACGACTGTCAGAATGCAATAGCTAATCACACAGCACGCTCTTATTTTTAAAGTTTGTGTGTCTTTTAGTTATCTGTCTGTATAAAGATCTCCGGCCTAAAATCAACATTCCAGTTAAAACTTTTACTGGATCAGTAATGGATTCTTATCAAGCCTTTTGCCATTAATCTTGCCTTCAAGGTTATATCAGTAAGCATGTCAGACGGGAGTGTGCTTCAGTCGACACACCTGAATTTGTCTGTGAAAGAAATCAATAAACTGCCTGAATAAGCTGGGAAAACAATGAGATTTCTTGAAAGTGCTAGCAGAGGGTTTGGCTGCAGGTACTCACCCAGAGAACTCCACTGTGTAGGAGTAATCAGCTGATGGTTTGGGCTCCCAAGTCAAAATAGTTTTGAAGTTGGTGGATTTCCAAGTGACATTCTGTGCTCGGGGATAAGAGCCTGCAAAATGAAAGAGGTCATATAAAATACTATTCTAACACCTTTCAAAACTCGATATAAGGTGTTGAAGGTCAAATAGTGAAAATCGTATACAGTTTGAATGACACATCAATGAGCCATTGTAGCGGAAAATAATGCACCGATAGTATTTTATGTTGACAGATACATTGACTTACACATTCTATAAGGCTGTAGGGGAAAGCTTTAACTATTTGACTACGGTGAACAGATGACTTATAAAATGTTGTAAATCACTGCTTCCTGTAGGCAGAGTGGGCAGACAGACACTCAGCTCGCAGTCTGGTGCAAGTTTTGCAATCAATCTAGAAGGTCATCACATGTGAAAACTTAGAAACTGGACAACTGAACAAAGCAGAACAATTGCCAACAGAAAGGAAAACAGATAGATCCCACAATGAGCAGAAATACATTGGACTTTTCTAGTTGCAAAAGTCGTAGCAGGACCAGACATTAGAGTGCTGTCTTTCATTGTGACTTAATATGATGGGAATGCACATGAGGGTAACAGTGAGCCATTTACAAACAAATAACTAAAAGTAATTCAAAAAGTGTTTTTTTTTTTTTTTTGCCGTATTGCCCCATACTAAAAGATGGAGGCTCTTGTCACCGTGCAAATTCTCTATAACAAAAACTATGAAGTGAGAAGTAACGCATATAGATAAATTAGATTATAAGCATGTGGCAAAGACTTCAAAAAATCTAAATCCAAATCTAGATCTAAATCTAAATATACAAGGCTTACTGTGACAATCTAACATTTGCTATGAAGCTCTGTTCTCTTCTTTGCGTCGCTACAACATAGAAACATACAAAACAAGTCCAGTTCATGTGTAATATTTTCCTGTGTTTCATACAACACGAACTCTGGATGGAGGTAGGCAGTATTTTACATTTCTAATGTTATCATCTAATAATGTGGATTATTCAGTTCATCATGACACTGCTGTGGCTGAAATGACACGTTGCTGCTGATGCTGACAAAAAGTTTAAAAAGCCTCTAACAGTCTCTCTGTGTGGTCGCGTGGACATGAGGACGAGCTGGACTCACCTGAGACAAACTGTGTGGAGAGAAAGAAGGCAGTGAACAGGGCTGCTTGGAGTCCTACTGTTACCATGTCGGCTTAGATTCCTCTCGGGTATTGTAGACCAGATAAACAGCCAGGTACCTCAGGTCCGTAAGTATGAATCCTTTCGTTTCGCTTCAGTCGGACTTCAATCCGCTGGTTATAGCAATGTAACCGCGCGAGGCTTGGCCAAAAAAGGAGCGTCCGGCTGTGACGTCACCAGACTGAAGCGGCCAGTATTATACATGCGACTCGAGCGCGTGCCTGTCCTGCTGAGGTCACTGAGCGGATACAATGCGGTGTTCTCCTGGATTACAACTGTTTCCACCACAGTCAAACCTCAACAAGACCAGTGACGTGTATCTGCGCAGGACCAGACCTTCTGAAGAACTTCTCAAATGTGCTTTTTAAACAGTCAACACTAATGTGTTCAGTTTGCCACTATTAGATGTGCTTCATTATTTCCCCCCTTTTATCATCATCATTCACTCTGTCAAAAGATTTTGATAATTAAACATCAGAAGTTATCAGATTTACTTCATTTCGCCTACCCAAAACTTTTTACCAAGATATGAAATAGGGAAGGTAGTAGTAGTGTTAGGATTAGTATAGTATAGTATTACTATTATTATCAAAGAATGTGGCAACATCAAACTGACTGAAAATGATGATGACATGCTTTCCAGGGGTATGCTGATCACACCGCCATATTTTCTACTGCATGACGGAACAGTGGAGAGAAATACTCTCTTCCCCACAGAAGCCTGGTTGGGTCTGACTACCGTGTCAGCATCATTACAGACCTGACAAACACTGCAGCTCAGTGAGTCAGGAAGTCCAATCATCAGACTGCTCCAGTGGTGAACCGGAGAACTATTTATAGTCTCAGCTGTTTAGGGGTCTGCTAAATCTCCAGTCACACAGAAATGCCACCGAAAAGATTCTATGGTTCAGAGTTTTAATAGAAAGGTTTCACTGTATTAATCACAGTTAACATGAACTTTGATCAACAGAAACCTTTGGTTCACTCTATTTTTATAGTTGTCAGAGTTATTGTTGTATGGTAATGCAGTGCAGAGTGTAGAGGTATATATTGTAACTTGTGCAAGGACATAACAATAAATGGCATTAAACTTAAATGAAAGAAGTGGCAGCCTGGAAGGTATGAAAAACACACATGACACTACAACATGTATTTTAAAATTGTCAGGAATCATTTACAAGTAAGTACGTTGCACATTAAATGTAGCTAATAGGGTGAAACAACAGGTTGCTTAATGTGGCTTTAATGGCTTATGTTTTCCTTAATTTGGAAGTGGCTGGGAATATCTGTCTGGCACTGTGCCAGACCTTGTTCCCTTACTGCCATTTACCCCTTTCCCTCCCTCCCTGGCAATGAGGGGCCCACATGTTCCACTGTGGCTTTGAATACCAAGGAATGCTCTTATGGGCATTTTTCAGTATATGAATGACTCATCTAACATTTACAGTAAAATGTCTGACTTTTTAGTAGTGACAGTATGGTAGTCTGGCATCATTAACTGAGATTAGCGTAAGGATAGATGTGTGGAAAAATAGTCAAACAAAAACTCAAATAAGAGTCCTCAGATGTTGGTTTGGTTTGCTTTTCCCATTTCCCTAATAAATTCTACTGACAAGAGCACCATGCTAGTCTAGACGGAGTCTAGTTTTGATGGATGACCAGATTAAACCAAACTACTTGGAAAAAAGCTTCACGTTCCCAGGGCACCGGTGACTTTCAAGAGGTTTTATTTACCTCTTATAATACATACACCTTATCTACCTCATCATATCTTGAGGTGTTTCCTTGCAATCAAATTCAACAAGTGATCTGCAACTTCCATAGTGAGCTGCCTTCACTTGGCTCTGCGGTCCATTGCATTATGTAGAAATATACAATGGCATGAGATCACTGGGCCTCTCTGTCTATTGTATCACAGCATGCTACAGTCAGGGTTAATCGGTTCTGCCTGCTGGATTTTTTTTGCCTTAATTACTTTCCCAGGCCCATTCCAGAAAGGAGAGGAGCTGCCGGGTGCCAGCATTTTCTGTCTCACTCTGTACGTCACTAACTGGATTTGTTGTCTCTGCAGCTCTCAGTCTTTAAGAAAAGACCAAAGACTCAGCTCTTCACTTAATACCTTGGCACTTGACAAACTCCAATAAAACAAAAACAAAAAAAGATATTTAAAAAAAAAACTAAAAAAATTGGATTGTTATGCATAATGTATTCCCTCCTCGCTGCCTGTAGGCATAGGCCCTATCTAACTTGAACTTTGTTTTATGGCACTTATCCAGGTTGTTTTCTCCTGACTAGATCCTTGCTTGTGTTGTACTTACTCTCAGATGTACGTCGCTTTGGATAAAAGCATCTGCTAAATGAAATTGTAGAATTGTAGAATTGTTATCTTTAATAAATGCTTGTGAATATACATGCTTTAATGTGGTGTAAGAGTGAATAATGCCAACTTTTACTCTGCCAAGAACTCCGAAATCCTTCATTTCATGAGACCGACTCAATGAAGTGGCTATCATTTTCCCTTTTAAAGGTGGTGCCCCAAGGTGATCTGATGTATGTCAGATCCTATTATTTAAAATATCGATAGTCAAACTGTCCATTAAGTAGATTCCCTACAACAGGAAGTGTTGGACAATATGAGTATAAGCGGAAATGAAACTAAAACTGGACTTACCAATTCATTTCAATTCAATTCAATTTTATTTGTATAGCGCCAAATCACAACAAAAGTTATCTCAAGGCACTTTACATACAGACAACAACATCAATCCATGTAGCAATATCCTTTATACAGTCATGTATTTCAGAAAGTGGAGAACTTCCACCCTCCTTGCGTGTGAAGTATTGCATCTTTCCAGGATGCCCCTTTCATACCCAGTCATGATATTGTCACCTGTTACCAATGTGTTACCAACCTGTTTACCTGTGGAATGTTCCAAACGGGTGTTTTTTGAGCATTCCAACTTTCACAGTCTTTTGTTGCTCCTGTCCCAACTTGTTTGAATCGTGTTGCTACCATCAAATTCAGAATAAGCAGATATTTACATGAAGTTGTTGAGGTAAAACAGCAGATATATTGTTTTTGTACTGTTCAACTGAGCATATGTCAAAAAGGATTAGCAAGTTATGACGTTCTGTTTTATTTGGGTTTTACACAGCCTCCCAATTTTTGGGGAATCTGGGTTGTATAAGAGTTTAAGTATAAGAGTTAACCGACTACTGATTGTAATTACTAGCAAGGCTTTGGTCCGTACAGTAATTCATAAGTCCCTGGCACTCATGGACAGGAAAGTTCCCATTTCCAAATGATCATATGGATTACTATTGTATGGTCCCTTCCTCCTCCTCTTTTTGTTTCCCTTTCACATATTCAAATTTGTGTTGCTTATTCTTCTCCTCCTGGAGGTGGAGTTTTATAAGCATTAAGGTGTGTATACTTTAAATAACCTAACCTAACTTCCATACAATTGAGGACATGTCTTATTTTGATTTCTAAAGAATTAATGCAATAAAACAATTGGTGACAGTAAAGAATACTACTGTAAAAGGATTGTGGTCCATTGAATGGATAGCAGAGATCCAGGCTTTCCCCCACATCTTATTCTTTCATCACTCAGACAGAAGGCAACAACAATCATGGTTAATAAAGCATATTTGCCAAAAAAAAACCAATATGTCATTACTCATGCATAAAATATTACTACTCACTGATAAAATGCCAACTGATACCACATTTTTCAACTGTCTCTCATAGCTGCAAAGGAGTTGTTCCCTTAAGAGTTCGAACAGTGTACCATCTTTACTTCTAATGTTTGTTTAGAGGTCCAAGGAGAAGGAAATTTCTTCCTTGATTCTTGGGGGAAAATGTCTTAAAGACAAAGGCCTGTGAAACTGGCTGTCATCCAACACTTCCTGTTTTGATAGCTTTCCAGTTAAGATGTATGTATCGAGAGCCAGCATCCTCTATGAGAGAGTAAAACACCCTACAAAGACTCTTCTTCCTCAGGAAGCTAAAATAGGCCCAGCTCACACAGAAACTTGATAAATTTCAACAGGAGACCTGCACCTCACATCCTGGGTTCTGGACTACCTCACCAATGTCCAAAGTATGTGAGGACACAGGACTGTGTGTCACACATGGTTGTCTGCAGTACGGGGGGCCCGCAGGGAACAGTCCTGGTTCCGTTCCTTTTTACCCTTTACACTGCAGACTTTTCATACAACTTACCAATCTGTCACCTGCAGAATACAGAGAACTGACACAGGACTTTGTGGACTGGTGTCAGCGGAACTGCCTCTAGATCAACGCAGGGAAAACCAAGGAACTGGTGGTGGATTTCCGCAGGCGCACTCATTCCCCTCCAACACCAGTGAACATCCAGGGAATGGACATTGAGATGGTGACATCTTATAAGTACCTGGGTGTTCACCTCAACAACAAACTGGACTGGACTCATAACACTGCTGCAATATACAAGAAAGGTCAGAGCAGACTCTATCTGCTCAGGAGACTGAGGTCTTTTGGAGTGCAAGGGCCGCTCCTGAAGACCTTCTACAACTCTGTTGTGGCATCAGCCATTTTTTATGGAGTAACTTGCTGGGGCAGCAGCATTTCGGCTGTGGACAGGAAGAGACTGGACAAACTGATCAAGAAGGCCAGCTCTGCACTGGGTTGCCCCCTGGACCCAGTGGAGGTGGGAGAGAGGAGGAGGATGGCTAAGCTGTCATCCATGTTGGAGAGTGACTCCCACCCCCTGTGGACACTTTAACAGCTCTGGAGAGCTCCTTCAGCGATAGACTGCTTCACCCAAAGTGTGTAAAGGAGCGATGATCGCAGGTCTTTTCTTCCTGCAGCTGTCAGACTGTACAACCAGCACTGTTCCCAGTAGACCATACACCGCTATGTCAGTACATTTGTACAATAAAATATGCAAGCTCTCATTTCTTATCTCAACACTGATCATATATTTCATATACTGGTCATATATTTCATATTCATATTGGCAAATTGTAAATAAGTCTCTATCTTCTATCCCCTTTGCTGCTGTAATTTGTGAATTTTCCCACTGTGGGACGAATAAATGTATATCTTATCTTATTGAGAGCATTCACGACTGACTATGCTACTATGTGGTATGGCAGCTGCACAGCCAACAAAGCAAAAGGGCCTACAATTACTACAATTTCATTTAGCAGACATTTTTATCCAAAGCGACATACATTCACAGGAACAGAATGAAAGGAATGGAACAGCCATTGGGGGCAATTTGGCCTTCAGTATCTTGCCCAGGGATCGAAACACCAACCTTCCGATTGGTGGACAACCGCTCTACCCCTGAGCTACAGCCGCCCACTGCATCATGTGGTGAATGCAGCCCACCGTATTGTCAGGATGGAACTCCCAAACCTGGACACTTGCGTATAGCAGTCAACTGAGGAAGAAGACTAGTAGCACACACCCCAGCCACTCCCTTCTTCAACCACTGCCATCCAGTAAATGGTTCAGGATGGTAAGAACCCATACCAATAGACTGAGGAACAACTTCTTTCCCAGAGCTGTAGTCACCATCACACCCCTCCCTGGCCGACCACAGAAGAGAATACGGGAACTGTGAGTGCACACACACACACACACACACACACACACACACACTGCCTTTGGAACTACTGATTAGTTTCACCTATTATCCTCCCCACTGGTGAATTTACTCTGTGTCCCCCTCTGTCTTGGCCAGGTTGTCCTCGTACCTAGTGTCAAGCATTCCAATATTACCTAGTCTTTGTTCCTCGTTCCTGGGTTTGCTTAGTTTTCATGGACCTCACCTGTTTTTCAGATTTCTGATTCATGCCTGCGCCTCATTGGATTTGTTTACCTGTTTGGACTGCCTGTTTTTTACCCTTGCCTGCCTGACCATCCAGTAAGCCTTTTGATTTTGTAAATAAATAATTGAACTGCACTAGCTCTGCTTTTGGTGTCTTTCGGTGTGTCATATTCCATGTGTTCCTACTATCTAGCTTGCAAAAAATGCAACAAGTTGTTTTATTGTAAAAACATAGAGAGAAGCCATGCAAAATTTCATTACACCTGAATACTCAGTATAATGACAATAAATGTCATTCATTCACACTGAGGAGTGTGGACAGCTAAGCACTGCATGAAGATGGATTTATAAGCCACTGCCCTGGTTTTGCTTTTAGAGTTAAGCAATATGTTAAATGAGTTTGTTACATGTTGCAAGTACTAACATGTACAGCCTGTGTAAATCAGAGACCTTATTAAGGTTTGGAGTGTATTGGGAAAGAGAAGGTGGGAAACCTTGTGGAATGAATTTATGTCTCTTTCCAAAGTGCTCTCCAACAAGGGAAAGTGCTTTTTTCAAATGGGACATAATTTATAGGTGACCCACATTACCCATTAACCCTCAGTTTACCACAGTCACAGTTAAGACATGAACTGAAAAGTGAACATGAAAAGTGAAACAATTTATACAAAAAGTATATACAAACAAAATACAATATGTGGTACAACCCAAGAAAAAGTAAAAAGCAGGTGCTTGTGTTCATTCAATTATAAGCATTCAGTGCTTCAAATTCCAACCTGATTCCTGTCTGGAAGGAACATAGCCTACTCGTTTCGTAATAGTTGGCATCAGGTTCTATTTATGGGGTAGAAGTTCTGGTACAGGCTCTAAAACAAGCTTTCTATGTTAACAAGGTGCCTGGTGGCCTGGGGTCCTCCAGACAAAATTGAGTTTATGCTCCTAGTTCCTTAGTGAACAGTTTCTGTTGAAAGAGGTTGAAGCATGCAGCTTGAAATGGGTAAAATATTTGTGAGCTCTCTTTATTGATTTTGTTCGGTCACAAGGCAAAATTATTTTTTTCCTAAAATGTCTTTTAAAGAAACAATAACTATGTAATAAATGATAGCCATAAGCTCACTTAGCTTTCAGATGAGGATGGTTTGTGTGTGATGTGGAAGGAGGCAGTGTGTGAGCTGAGGCCTGCTGGGACTCAATCAGCAGTCACAAAGAGTGTCTACAGTCAGTCTGCTTGCCAGCCACGTCAGATGACTGATAAGGGCTAAACACTGGGTTTACATTCCTGTGATAAAAGATGGCTTGGGAAAAAATAGAGCCACTCTTACAGAACAGGCAAAAATTTTATAGTCATCTTCAGAGGGTACAATTGCTCTAATGGTTTAATAAAAGCCTGGGAAATGTGGATACCTCAACTTTACAGAGATTGTAAACCCAATGTACGCAATGTCCAAAATGTTAACAGGCAACTGTACGTAACATAAATATAAACTGGTTAAAGGTGCGAATCCAAACTATGCCAAAGTAAACAAATTAAATGTAATTATCACAAAAAGTAAGAAGGTTAACAGTGAGGTGGGTATCCAAAAATATACACTATGGCAAAAAACGTACACAGGTTAACAGCAGTGATAATAAATATCAACCAGTGGATGGTTAGATTAGGACATTCATTCATTCATTCATTCATTCATTCAGTAAACAATGCAACCAAAGCCACCGTGTGTCTTACTGGGCTGTTACAAAGACTGGAGCCATTAACTTACACAGAACATAGGTCTAGTAGTGTCACAGTGAGCAGGACTCCACAGCTTCTAACCAACTAGGTGTGGCTACAGACAGCAATGCTAAACTAAATCCAGCCTTGTTCCTGTGAAGCTGGAAGTGCTGAGGTGTTAGATTCCCTGCGCAGAGATAATGACTGCCACCGACTGTAGTTCAAGAGCAAAGGGGTCACCAACCAGAGGAACTGTGTGGGAGGACTTATGTCAGGCATCTCCCACACTGAAATTACTGTACAGTCCTGAGGTAATTCAGTTCTGTTTCCAGCCATTATTGCGACATGTTTTGTGTGACCTTTTATAGACATTCTCTAGTTCACTCCTCATTTTCATCTTCCCAGGTTTAGGGAAAAAAGGAAAATTATCTGTATAGGTGTACAACATCAGATATGTCAGTAAATTATTAGTCACTAAATATGAACGTCCTTTTTGCAATGCCTCTCTGCGGCACACTTCAACAAAATAAGAGAGAGACCCAGTTTGGGGCTTTTTCGAGTCACTGGGATGTTGGGCTGGCTGGACTGTTTGCTGTGTTTACAGCCTGAGGTTCCGCTCTGATTTCTGCCTCCACCCAAACACCTAAACACAGCCAGGAAGAAACTAATGCTTTCTGAGGAACCTGATGCCACACATTCGGTAACACTGATATCTAGTTTACATCAGTTCTTATTGATCAGACCAGAGGATTTCAAAGTGGGAGGTGAGCGTCCCCTGGGCAGTCCACAGTTTCACTTTTCCATAGTCAGAAACTAATAAATGCTTTAGGACAGATCTTTCTTAAGAGTCTCAAACTTTGAAATGCCCTGGATCAGACAATTTAATCACATCATTTAACTTCACAAAATTTCAACTGTTGATAACTGATATTGTTGTAAGGAACATAGTATATAATGGTGATTCAAAGAAAGTGTCAACTTTTGCCTTGTAACTACAAACAGCTATTAATGAATTATAACACCTGAAATGACAAATAATGCCTTGCAGTGGTGTGAATATGGTGTCATCTCTCATTATTAAAAGCATGAAAGTTTGCCAAGAGAAACCATGATTTGTCTCCCGTTTCCTACCAACAACTGATACTGATTGATTTAACCATTACCACGATCTTTGCAAAGCAGTTTTAGCAGTTTAGTATGAATAAAAGGGCTACAGCTGCTCCTCTTCTTCTTACCATATCAAATGTGTGTGCCTTGTGTCTGCTATTAATAGTCACCACAACAGTAGTGAAGAAGTCAAGCTCAGGATGTTATTGCCATAATGTGTTAGTTAAACGTCCCCTTCCTGTTTTGCATCACTTCCACTTTCGACGCTGGACAGCCACTGCTGGTACTATTTCTGCTTCGACTGTATCTGCCATTACCACAACTATTCAGTATGGGTGCTGTTCACAGGTATTAGCAGGTAGAGGGACATTAATCATGTACCAGTAATGAGCAATGTAGATAACCCTTCCTGTAATAACATGTTGTACTGAAAACCATCCTGTCCCATTCTCCTGCCAATTCAGTCAGCCATCAATTGTATTCATGAAATGCTTCTGACAAAATACTGGAAGAGTTGTTTCTACAGGGTGAGTATGTTCAGTGCTGAGGTCAAAGGCCAGAACAGCATTTGTTATGTTGGTCAATACCACTCAAGTGCTAGGAACATACATAAGAAAACAATAGCTCAGGTCAAAATTCAAATCGCAAATCACACTTTAAAATTGTGGCCAATCCACAGTCGCAGTTTGGTTAAGTTTAGACAACAAAACTGCTTGGTTAATGGGAAGGACTGGTGTATAACCTGCATGCAAAATTGGGTGTTGATGTACGCACTGCATGCAAGTTGAAAGTCTAAAGTCCCGTTAGATTAACTTAGGTTAAGTGAATGGCCTTAGGTAGCTACAACAGCCCGATGTTGTCATGACTGGTATCTGTTAAAAACATGTCATTATGTGTGAAATACTGTTGCACCAAACTGAACTATGTAAGCAGTGAATTTCCACTGTCAGAGACTGGGTTGGTGCACACCGCCTCAGCTCGCCCAGGAATGTGGGGTAGGGTTGAGTTGGAATATTCACTTGTTGGAACACGACTGTCTGCACCTTATTTCCAAAACCAGAATTTGTGAATTTCCCCACTGAGGGACAAATAAAGGAATATCTTATCTTAAAACCAGGAATGAAAGCAGAGATGGGGTCAGATAGAGAGAGGTTTGTCTTTTAGCATGACTGTGCAGTGCAGTGGCACCTGCAGACCCTGGTTCCTGTGGAGGGATAATGGGATGGTTATGAGGCATGTACAGGAATTCTGAATGAGCTTTTTCAAGATGAGGACACAGTGTACTGGCAACTGAGGGATGATGGGATAAAGGACATGGCAATCTGAATTTAGATAACCTCAGCTGATAAACAATAAGCTTGTCTGTACTTGTATATACTTGACTGCAAGTCAGTATATATCAACAATAAGAAAAACATGAAGGATTGGTAGGACAGTAAAGTAGGAAATATTAATATCAGCAAACAACATATTAAGGAAAAAGAAACACTACATAAAAATAGTACTAAAAGGAGTTCATGTAAACATTTTCAACAATGTCAATGCTCAAATATGCATTATATAATAATACTTAAATATAATAATAATTAATTATAGATAATTCCAGTTTATTACAAATTAGGTTTTATTTATTAGTTTTTCTAACATTCTCACCAAGTTAATACTGGAGATCTGTGACATTGCTGGTCTGATGGCTAAAGAAACATGAGCAGTGAGATGATCACATGGAAAAATCAACAGGCTAGATAAACTTATTTGGAAAAGGAAACAGTAGTGTTCCAGATTACATCAAGGAATGTACAGCATAATTCTCCCCAGTTCACAGTGCAATTAGCTGTACTAATGGTACAGTACAGTACAGTAATACAGTACCTGTACCTGTACCTGTATACATACCTGTGGCGATTGTGAAGTTAGGTGACAAGGGGTACCAATCTGGGAGGAATTTATACTGTAGGTATTTTTAACTACCAGGTATCTATTCTAACAGTATAGTATGATCATTACTGAGCAAAAAGTAGAAGTACAAGCAGTAAGTACTAGTACTAGAAGTTTGGGGGGAAATGGGATATTGAGGTCTGTAGCATGTTATAAATTTGCTGTGTTCTATTTAAAAATACATACCACTTGCAGACACTGGAGGGGTACAGATGATAGCAAAATGAGGATAGGCAAATTAAGTAGATCCTAAATAATTACAAGGTGCATTTGTGTTTTCACATTGGAACAAACAGAAGTCCAACAAAACAAGTATTGTCAGGAACATACTTTAGGCCTATAGCCTATATGTAAATGTATGTTGTGTAGTAGACCTATTTACAGTACTGGGTACAACATGGTACTTACAGAGGACTTCAGTGTCTATCTAATGGCTAATCTAATGAAAAGATGATCAATTGTATGTCTGTCTTATTGTAACTGGCATCAACAATAAAGGACGCAAACACTAAAAAACATTGTCGAGAGTCATTGCACAATATCAGTGGAGTGCCACCACCACATATAAAGGGAAAGGCAGATCATGGAGGGGACGAGGAGCAGACTGTAGTGGTTCAGGTAAGGCCTGCACCCTGTCTTGCTTTTTTGGCCTCTTAGTAACTGGTACAGTCATAAAGCTTAGTGGTAATTAAATCCAGTACTGTGGCGCTGTGAAGCAGTTTCACTTCAGTATACCTTGAAAGTCAAGTTACAGAGAATACAAAGTTTCTTAAGACAGATAAGCTGCCACAGTGAACATTGCATTGTTGCTTCTATCGCGTTTACAGCTTTTTGTGGTGTAGGTCAAGGGTGAGGGCAAAAAAATGAAAAATGATTTGCCAGACTCTCTTACTCTTACTGTATGAGGCCATATCAATGCACAGGACAAATTCTGGAAGTAAATGCAGACACATCTGTGCTGTTATGGCTGGCTGACTATGAGGGCTCAGATACAGACAGAGATAGCACCTTTACAGTGTTTACAGTGGGTGCGTCATATTTGCTTTAGTGTCTCGTTGAATCTGTTATCTTTGTTCAACTTTCATGTTGGGAACATTGTGAGTTGCTGTGAAACCACTTCTGCTTGGCCCCACTGTGAACTCATAATACAGAAGATGTGACCGAGAAAATGGCTGGTGTGTGGAAACTGACACATAACAGAGGGATAACAGTACTGGACGTGGTGCAGAATATGGGGATGAAAACCCCCGAAACTGACCTGCTTTTGATTTATATTAAACCCTGGCTTGCTTTACAGATTACACTGAGTTAAGAGTCCGTTGGGTTCACTAAGGTTCACTTTTATTGTTTTGTCAGAGAATTACATTTTCTGTGAATTCATGTACACAAAGTATGATGGGATATTAAACAACTATTTATTACATTGTTGATTCACCCCATTTATTTCTTTATTCTATTCTGCTGCAGAGCTGAACTGTAAGATGGCATTTCAGTATGTGAAGTAACAGGAAGAGATAGCTGCAGCTGAAAAGTTCATTCAGTCATATCACATAAGTACATTTGTTCAGTACATATGATAGTCTTCACTTCCATAGAATAGGATAAGATAGAATAGATCTTTATTGTCCACCAAGGTGGACATTTGTCTTCAGCTCACCGAACGCACAAAACAACAACATTAAAAAACAGGCATAGACAATTACACCTTAAAGCAGTTCATGTCATTGTCTGTGTGTCTGAGTTTCGAAAAAGATAACATATCACTTTAGAGCATAGTCTGTGTTTTCAAGGAAGCTCACCTGGAAGTCCAGAACTGCACCAAGCTATTTAAAAGTTTTCCACAGTTTCAACATGTTGTCAGCTTCACCTTTAAGGCTCTGTTTTCTGTAGGAGGCAAACTGAGGCCATGTGATCAGAACACTTAAACAATCTACAATGGTTTTCAAGAGAAAGAGAATAGCACTGAGGAAAGAACAGAACTTTGTGGGCAGCCTGTGCTTACAGTGAGCACATCTGACACGCTCCCCCTGACACAGACCTGTGAGCAGCAGGAAACAAAGACCTACAGAACTAATCCTGTGTTGATGTTGAGATCAATGAGCCTTTTCAGGAGACAAAGGCACAGACAATAATGTGCTGACTCTGCCCAACACAGTTATGAATCATCCTAAAGGATATGCCAACGTTCTATTTGCAGATTCTAGTCAGGCAAAAGAGTAAGAAATATCCAGATCTTATTTTATTCAGAGACATAGACAATTTGAATGAACTAGAGTCCACCACTGAGCAAAAGTAGCTAAGAGGCTGGAGTATTTGGTAAAACCCTAACAACAACAAACTGATTGGTGTGTGAGCCAGTGACACTGTGGCAAGTGGAGTAAAATGCCAGAACTAGAAGACCTGCCTGCCTGCTGGTTTAAGCATCCGGTCAAAATGTTTGAGGCCCACTGCAATGTGCTTTCACCTGTACATTTTAGTCAGTCTGTTGTGCTGTGCTGTATTTGTTTATTAGAATCAGTCATTCAAACTGAGAACTCCCGCTATCCATCTGCCTCAGTCTAATCATCTGGAATGACAAAAATGCTGTTGAAGTTTAAATAAAGTTACATGTTTGTTATCTCTAGCTCCTCCAGGACAGCAGAGGACTGCCGAGATCTCAGCCCAGCTGAGAGGTTCACTGATTCACTGCTCCGTGTGACGGCTTCGAGTCCCTCTGGAACACTGAAAACACTGCTAACTCTATTACTGTAACAGCTGGTTCTAAATATACAGCAGTGAAAAGAAGAAATCTGCAAGACATGAACATGAAGGATTAATTATACTCCTCCTGACCTCTCTTCTGGGTAAAAATGGAAGTAAGACTGTATAGTCACTCACACGGCTGTAACTTCTGGAGAGTCCCTTTCAGACATTCACATTATTTTTTCAACGTGACAGCAATTTTACATGTCAACCTCATGTTTAATTAACCCCCTAAATCAGTATGAAACAGTCGCAACAGCAATAAGACTTGGAGCTGGGACTTTAAACATTTCAATAACATTTACAAAACGCTCAACTGAATGCCATCACATTAATGGGAAGAATACAGGATACACAATACACAGACTTATTGTGCAATTTTTTCAACTTCTCAACACCATTAAATCACCTGTAAAAATCGCTGGAAAATTGTATTAATTCAGCAGACCAAATGCTTCAATGACTGCATTCTTGTATTCAGTAAGAGGTTTTATACACAGCTTGCATCAGTCACAACATTTTATAAACTGTGTATGGATGCTGTTGAACTGTAGCAGAACAGAATGTATATAATAGATAAATAAAACACATAGAAAAATGATTAATGTCCCAGGTGCCAAACATCATGTGAAGATTTCATCAATAAGAGTTATCATGAGATGCGTACATAATGTAGGACTATGTTTGAATGCCAAAAAGGTAACAGCAATACTAGGTTACTACAGTAAACAGTACAACACTGCTCCCAAGAGACCATACATTTATGTCATTACATCTGTGCAACACTCGGTTTTTGTGTCAGTATATTTATCTACATATATATCTACATTCCATTCACTGTGCAATATTTCTTCTTCTTTTTTTTAGCCTGTTTAAAGTGTTAATATTATTGTATTTCTTTTCATACAGTTGTTAATACTTTTAATGGTAGCTAAGTTGTAAATCTTTTTTAATGTCTCTGCTTATGTTGTTTGTTGTCTTTGCTGCTGGACAATGTGAATTTCCCCACTGACGGACAAATAAAGGAATATCTTATCTTAAATATAAAAGTGCTGACCAATTATTTTTTTTTGCAGAGATTGATTTCTCCCAATGGCCTTGTTTCTTGTATGCACATGGGAAAGTAATCATTAATTTAAAAAAGACCACATTAGAAAAAGTGAAAATTTGATTGTATTGGCTATGGAGTATGTTTTGATTATTTTCCCCCTGCCTGTGGGAACATTTCATCCAGCCAACCAAACACTGGTCTGGGAACAACACTGCTGTGCTGCATAAGAGAACTACTTCTTTATGTTTATTAGCATTCAGCACCTCTTATCCACAGGCCGGCCCCGGCTCGAGTCATTAAACGTTCTTAAATATTTGCAAACAATCTCAGCAGCATCTTAGGTGAATGCTATGAGCTTCACAGCACCCCACCCGCTTCCCACGAGAGCTCCACATAGCATTTCCTGTAATCTTGCATAGTTGTCATAGCAGAGTGTGTTTTTCCAGATGTTTGATTACTAAATGAGTTGTAAGACAATAGAAGCTGAGTCCAGACCTTAACTGGGTTGTTCAGGGATCATTTGAATAGTTCTGTAATGGCTTCGAGAGAAACCAGATGCAAAAATGTTTCATTTAGATCATTGCCTTTTTCATGCTTTTATCTCAATACACACATTTAAGTCCTTCAGTGAAAATATGCAGTCAGAGCCCTGAACCAGAGTTGTACTTGAGTCCAGTCTCTGTCTCAAGTCTCATGTCAAGATGTTGTTTCTGCTCTCTCACAACTGTCTGTCTCGTCTGTTCCTTGCCTAGATCTTCCCAGCCCACCCTTTCCCTGACAGGAAGTAAATAAAACAGGAGAGGATGCCAAGTAAAAGTAGTTCCCCTGGGAATACACATAACAATTCATCTCCTCAAGCTCACCTAAAGGTCACTGGGGCCATCATGTGTCTTTCCCAAGAAAGATCTTTGGCCAAACTTCTTCCATGTAAATGTTCCACTTCACATACAAACATTTGGAAAGATGAGATACTTAAATAGGACAACAGTGCAAGACCTTTGTCTTTCACATGGTTACTTTTCATCAGTTAATACAAGCAGTCAGATAAATCTGAAGTCCCTTTTTATTTGAAAGTGGTTTCAAAAATCAAACTACAACAGTCTATAACATAAAGATAGATGCATTTTTTCAATATAAGTATCTTTGGGACTGTAACGTCCCCTTAATCTGTGAATTTTGTATTTCCTGTTTTATTCAGAAGATCAACATCTTCTGTCATTTCAGTTTCTGACCAAGTAATGATCTTGATTAACCACTGGTGCTCCTACACCTGCCCCTGGTCATACCCTCAGTCCAACTCGTATATGCATGTATGTTCCCCTGTTTTCTCTGTTCCTTGCCAGATTGTCTTTGTTCTACCTTTTGTGTTCATTGCATTCTAGCGTTCCCTGGTGTTTGACTTCATGTTTTTTTTGCCTTTGCCTCACTCTCTAGTTTTCACATTTTGCCTACTCCCTCTTTGGATTTGTTTGCCCGACTGATATTGTGTTTTACTGCTTGTCACCTCAGTAAATTTTTGAACCAACCATGATCTGTGTCTTTCTCTGCACTCTCTTAGTCTCAGATCATTCCAGAAACATACAAGTGACCGACCTCAGTACATGAACAAAACATAAATCATTCATAAAGTGCGTCACAAGTGTGCTGTAATGTACAAAACAATTGTACAAAAAAAGGTTTTTACATAGCATACATCTCTTGAATGCGGCAAACATCACAAACATTCTGATCACAGCAGACAACATGGCTGCAACAGTAAGACCTAAATAGCATGAAACTGCTTAGTAGTTTATAGTGCATATAGTGTGCATAGTGTATCTTTATGTGGTACCTGTTCATAAAAGAAAATAATCTAATCTAAATGTTTATATAAATGTCTTAACATTAAATTCAATTGTATACATGTACAAAATACATGGTACAGGACTAGCCTACCCACAGTATATTTGTGAAAGGTTCAGTCCCAGTATCAGTGTAAATGTACCTTATGACCTTTTCACTACTTAGCCTTTTTGAACTTGTAGGCTTTTCTTTGTGATCCACATGCTGAACAAAGCTCTCTCTGTAGACAGGCTTGTATCTGGGATCTGGGATATACAAGTATCACTTCAACAGACCTCATGGAAATACAATCAGTTCAAAGGATTCTCAGTGAGAGAGAGATGGGACTTTACAGTATCTCTCCATTTCCTCCTCAGCCCTGGCATAGGTGGTCTTGGATTGTCCTTTACCTTCACTGAAAACATGTCCCAGCAAACTCACCAGCAGCAATGAGGTCTTTCTTTTGGCAGCACACAGACAGAGTTTCTTCTTCTGGAGTTTCTGTTCCCCCAGACACCTCATCTGCTTCTATCCTTCCTGTGCTTCCTTTCTGATTTTGAACAAAAGCAGAAATATAATTAAAGCACTTTCCCAGTATTTGCAAAAGTTTTCATCTATTAGGAAAACTATTTTCTCAGTCTTCTAAAGCTTTTACTCATTGCAGCTACTTAATAATGTAATGAGGGGCTGTGGCTCAGGAGATAGAGTAGGTCAGCTACTGATCGCGGGTCACTGATCACCCTCCTGTGCACATGTCGAAATGCACTTAGGCAAGACACTAAACCCCGGGTTGCTCCCAGGCCACTGGGGATGCGGAAGCCATTGCTTACCTAATTGCCGACCCCAAGCTCAGATAAATGGGAAGGGTTGCATCAGGAAGGGCATCTGGTGTGAAATGTGTCATAAATCAGATTTCCATGCCACTTTGGGAGGGGCCCATGAAATTACTACCAACTACCATTTCTTCAGCTTAGACCTCCAAAATACATATCACTTGGTGAGAATAAGGGACGGGGATGAGTAGAAGAATGCATTCAACGCCCCTAGTGGTCACCCTGGTAAATGATGTTCTACAGGACAAGTTGAACAGCTTTGACTTTGTCCACCTGGAGGGCATCCTCATCTTCACACTGAACAATGAACAGACTCATATCAAACATGTTTTTCAAGTCCTCCAGCGTCTCTTCAACCATCAACTCAATGAAAGCTGAGAAGTGTGAGTTTCAGGTCACCACTGTCTTGTTCCTGAGCTTCATCATTTCCACATGATCAGTGCCCTTCCCACTACCTGAAAGTGGGGTTTGCACATTTTTATAGAAGATTCATTTAGAAACTTCAGCACTGTTGTTGCCCACTCTCATTTCAGATCCTTCATGTTCCTGTTTTTTTTGTGTGCGTGTGTGTGTATGTGTGTTATGGACTAAATATCTTACTGGTTGGATCACGTGACCTTTGCCAATGTAACAAGACCAGAATGTTATCAATCATTGGATAACTATGAGGCTTCATAAGTGGTGAGTTGCCAGTTTTGTAATTGTTTGTTGGTCTGACAGAGGTGTTGATTGTACCTGCTCTTGTGATTATATCTTGAAATGGTTTGCATTAAACGAAGCACAAGAATCTCAGCATATCCAAAGATATATAGCACACAAACTCACTTAAACATGGCAGTTGTGTACTTTATACGCATGGGCTGTGGGATTGCTATGATTGGATCCTCTCCATTACAGTGCACCAGGAAAACTTTTTAAATGGGCTGTAATGTGTCCTGTCTTTGACAGATCATCTAAAAGTGCATGAAAAGTTCATCTTCTGTTGTCAAGACCATCCTCCATTCAACTTGGAGCAATTTCTTTTTGTTTTCCACATTAATTGGTGAAATGGTAGGGAACTATTTGTTTCCTATCAAAAGAGTGGGGCGGCCATACAAGTGATAACTATATAACACCAAACAGTGATTTGTGGTTTTCTTGACAATTTGTTGTCAGAGGACAATGTCTTGGCTGATAGAGGTTTTGACATACAGGAAAGTGTCTGAAAGTTGTGTGCAGAGGTCAAACTCCCAGTCCTTAAGAGAGATAAGATAATCCTTTATTAGTCCCACAACAGGGAAATTTACAAAACACCACTGTCAGCTAGCTGCAAGGGATGTAGAGGAAACTAGAAAAATCGCACATCCACAATCCACAGTGAAAAGGTCATCGGAAATGTGTGTCAGAATTATAACCTTTTAATAGGAACCATACCACTTTTTTGGATAAACTCTTCACTGTCTGTTTGTCTGCGCTGATAAACCAATGTCCAACTATAGTTTAGAAATGCATTGTGTACTTGATGTATCTGATGTATAAAAATGTATTTTCAATTCATGCAACTATATGATTCAACTCCACTACATCTCAGAGGCAAATATTGTACTTTTTACTCCACTAGTTAAAATTAGCTCAACCTTAAACGGCTACAGTAGTATAATGCAACATACATACAGAATTAATTCAGCTGTGTGATTGGGAGAGAATTTTTGTTAATCTTAGACTGACCTGTTCTTGATGTAGTTGTAGATTCAAACTATGCCCAGTCTTCTTGACTTAAGTGGTCTCGACTCTTCAGTTTTTGCCCATTTTTTGTCCTGCCTGTGTAACATGGTACATGGTAACAAGTGAATCAATAAAAGCTATCTTATCTTTTCTTATCTTATGGTGACCATCAACCACACTATCCACAATACATTGTCTACTATTTGGGGTATGAAAACTGTCACATGCCATGCTACAAAATGGCACATTATACATATGAATAGTAGACAATTTCAGACACAGATCGTGGTCTTATGAAAAATAGTCACCATATGATCACCATATTCACAGTAGATTGGTTCATATGATATAGATGAATGCTGCAGTCTGGTAAATCCTGCATGTGTGGCTCTGTGATTTTCCTCATTTCTCTACAGTTCTGGAGCAGATACTGTTTTCATCAGGTGGAGAGAAACTTGAAGCAGCTCCATATTCACTGTTGGCAGCCTGCTGACAACACTGCTGCATTCTTTGAAGCTTGGTGACTGGCACCAAGCAACACAGAAACAAAAGACCTGGATTACCCAGCTGGCAGCAGCTGGCAGGAGAGCTGGGAGTCAGCAAAGCTGCTTTAATTAAGGCTTTGAGCAGGCATTCCACAAGGCAATGGATGTGGTGGAGAGAAAGACAGAAACATTTGAAGCAAGAGAGTGTTATGGTGTATACCATCTATAATGTCATTTTTTACAGTGTTTATATTTTGATTCTATTGTATTCTAGGTCTGACATTAGTCAGTTAAGGGCCTGTTCAATGTGTCATGGCTTTGTGCAGGACTTTGCTTGGTGCTGAGTCATCATGCTGCTGAGCCAGCACAGAGGTGAAGTGTTTGAGTTGGGCTGAAGTGTTTGAGCTTTTGATCCAAGCTTTGTACTGTGGCCCTCAGCGTGGGAAAGGCTCCTCCTCCCTCCATCACTGTGCTGCCACCTCCTTTCATGGTCATATGGATGAAAATATAGAGTGATGTCAGGGACAGAGGCAGATTCAGAAGGGATGGTGCCTCCTGTCAGACAAAAACAGCACATGTGGTTCTCATGATGCATTCATGTTCTGTAGACATTTGCAATTTCAACAATGTACAGCTGGTTCCTGATAAAGTGGTCAATACTGTCATAATAAAGTATTCTATTTCAGTACAAAGACTGGAAGCAAGGGGAAATTGCTAGGCTAGCTTGATAAAAAGGTAAAACAGCTGCTCCATGGTTATCATACCATAAATTTGTTCATCAACACCATTACCACACACCACCAGGTCATTGCATAATATTGTGCAATTTCATAATACAGTATACCATGATACAGTGAGTTATCAGTTATCATACTGTGAACATCTCATACTGTTGCAGCCTGACTGACAAGTATAAGTACTCATGCAGAATGGTCCCTTTTAGAGTGTTAATAGTATTCTATTCTATTGCTATTTAATGTTGTAGCTATACCCACTACAATGTAAATATTCCATTGTTGTTGTTTAACACATTCCAACTCATTAAAGACAAATCTGAAATAGTTTTTTTTGGGTCCTAAGTTTGATAACCTGGCACCTTATTTGTAGCCAATTGTGAACATAACAGATAGGTGTCATTTATGATTGAAATTTTGCTGTTGAATATTGTTGTTATTATTCTTATGGTAACAAAGTACCAGTTCATTACTTTATACTGATTCAAAAACTAGATAAAGTTTTTCATGCCTTCGAAGAAAGATCATATAACCCTTGATTTAGCCACTTTACATTACAGTTGATTTTAGAAATGGCTTAAGGTTTTACTCATATTTTTAAAGCACTCCACAGTCTGGATGCTGCATATAACGTGACCATTTGTGCCTATACTGTATATACCCACATTCGACCCTAGATTCTGCAACAGAATCCCCTGGTTTAGACCAAGGGAATGTGTAAATGAATGTTTGGTTGTATTGTGCAACTTTATCTAGATTTTTTTCCCCACTGTGGGATGAATAAAGGCTTATCTTATCTTATCTTAGTAAAGTCACTAGTATCTAATAGTTTAATATTTCTGAAATGGGGTTTAGAAGCATAAAGTCAAATTATAGTATAGCACATATAGTATGGTATTTCAAATGTGCACTATGTATGTACATGTTTACCACTGATTGCCATGTCATACTAACTGAAGGTAATGAAGCAGATATTTCATGCAATGAAATAACTGTATACGCTGATTCTGCAGCACAGGAGGAGTTTTAGTATGAGGAGATGTTTAAGCTCCATCCAAACAAGTCAAAGGGACAGGTTCTACTTCTCATACTGTACTGTGTGTACGTCGAATGTAAAATGACCATGTCATTGTTCACTGACTGGTTTCGTTTTGACAACTCTCATCTTTGTATTACTTGTTCTTAGGAATTTGTAAATACAATTCATTCCAGTCTTGCACTAAGTCAGAAATGAATCTGTCATGTTTAGAGGAAGATGTCCGTGAGTCATTGTCACATTACAAACAGTGAGGTTGGGAAAACAGCCTGAGAGGACACATCCAGCATTCAAACAGGATGTGGCTCAGTAGAGATCAAGTTTTGATCTTACGGAAAACCAATTAATCTTCAGAGTCAATGAGAGAAAAAAACTTTAAGGTGAATCAATAGCAAAGTGTGTGTGAATATATTTAGCATACTTCTCTTAACCCTTCTTAAATCTGGTTTACACTATTGTGACAAATTCCTGAATTAATCTGATACATTTCAAATGTGTAATGGCTTTGAGAACATTTTCAAAGCAGGATGTTTACATGAGTAAACAGAACTCTATCAGTGGTGACTTGCAGAATTTCTATTTTGGTCTTCTTCCTTTCTTTATTTTTCAGTGTTGTGTTCTGTCCTTTAAAGACTGCAGCCTGCTGGGCATTTGGGTATGTGAGATACAGACAGAGAGAGAGAGAGAGCGAGAGCGAGAGAGAGAGCCTTGAAACAATACAGGGAAGCTTATCTAATCTTAAATTCTCATTCCTTGATGATCTCTATGAGAACTCGTGCAAGCTGAGTAAAGCAGTCAAGTGAGGCAAAATCCAGAAAGTTTTGTAATTGTATGTGACGCTTCACCATTCTCCAGTGGTTTAAGTGGCACATCCCAGGATGGTGTCACGACTTACTCTCCATTTCTCACCCCCACAGAGGAATTCTTTTCATCATAGAGGTGGAATGTTTATGACCACCTGCCGTACGATCAGATGCCTCTCTTGGATGCAATGAATGCTGGATGTCTGGACATACCTGCAGATGATTTCCAGGGATGGTTCAAGCATCGAGAGGACATAATGTGTGGATGAGAATTTATGGCCAAATGCAGAAGACAGGGTTGACTAGGATGACTGTATGCTGAATACAGTATAAGATGAGATAAACCTTTATTCGCCTCACAGTGGGGAAATTCACATTGTACAGCAGCAAAGAGGATAGAGCAGTTAAATAAAAAAGTATTAACAAATTTAAACGAGAATTACATATGAAAATATTAAATATGAAGTATAGTTTTGTATTTTTGTGCTTGGTTAATGCAACATAAAGAATATACACTTCAAAAGACAATAGTTATATTTATTGTCAATCTATGTGTTGTTTGTTGTTTTAGGTTGTCAGTGTTTTGGGACAAGAGTTGATTCTGGGGGAAAAACCTACCTTTGTCTTGTTAATATTCACTAAGACGTGATCAAACAACGGTGTGATCCTCTCCATAGCACCAGTTAAATTTAAAGCTGCTAGCTCAACTCATTTTACATGTCTTGTATCCCATGATGGGATAGTGCTTTACTAACTTTTACACACTGCATCATATTAGATAAATATTAAACATTCATGCCAGCACTTCAGATGAAAAATTTTAATTAAATCTACAAATACAGCAACAACTACCTTTCCTTCATGAAACTTTATATTTGTTCTGTTAGGTGTTCTGTTAGGTGTATGGTAACTACATTGGTATAATTGCTTCTGTAAAGAAAGTTGTCAACTTTGTCAATAACTTTTGAAAGTACTGGCAGTTTGTTTCTGGGTCTATAGTTTGCACTGGCTTTTCATTTAGAGTGAAATAGTAATTTTGCAGAAAATTCTCAGAAGGTCAAAATTATCAAAGACTCGGCACTGAACCTGCCGTTCATTGCTTTGACCACCAGATGGCATTAATTGATTCTACATATACGATTACATCCTGAATTCACAATGAGTTTTGCTGTCCCATAACACAACAGTATTAACTTAAATGTCTGCAAGACAGAAAATATACATTTACATGGAACACCACAACATAACTAATGCTATGCTGTAAATCATGTTCTTCACATCAGCCCTACAGGTG
The DNA here is from genome assembly GCA_025331565.1 of Holacanthus passer. Classification (NCBI taxonomy): domain Eukaryota; kingdom Metazoa; phylum Chordata; class Actinopteri; family Pomacanthidae; genus Holacanthus; species Holacanthus passer. The sequence goes on along the minus strand of JAFREQ010000210.1, from coordinate 11,823 downwards.
GTTTGATCTGCACTGTTCACATAACCAGCTGGATGTGTGTATGTGCATGAACAAAGTATGACCCCCAAGGCCAGGAAGCAGTCCATGGATCATCTGAATCCAACCAGCAACATCAACAACCAAAAAGAAAAAAGAACCCAAAACCTCAATAAAATGAAGCATGACTATATATTATGTACGCTATATTTAACTAAATTCCAACAGGGGGCGCTGTCTACACTTATATTGTCTACACTTATATTGGTTTGTAATGTTTTTTTGCATTTTTGATGACAGAATCATATGCTTAAAAAAAGAAAAGCAGACTCTGAAAGTCATTGTTAGACTGGACATGTCCATGTTTTGTCACATTCCAAGTATGTTTGACATGCCAGAGTGTCACTGTGTTCAAGGAATACAACATCAAGAGACATTTTTCAACCAAGCATGCTAACTATGCCCTGAGCCCTGAAATTGTCTTCCAACTTAATTGCCAGGAAGAATATTTTTACAAAGCAGTCGACCATCCACGAATCAGCAATGAAAGTTATACACTTGCTCTCAAAAAAAAAAAGCAAGCACTTCTCTGATCTCTAGCTTACTGTGCCCTAACAGCAAAGGTCAGCTGGAAAACATGAGTCTGTCTGGTTGCGCAGTCACTTTGATGTCACCTTGATGTTCTTGTAAACAGAGGTGGCTAAATTCCATGGGTAGGTAGTGCTTTTCATTTTTTCATTCTAAATATCTCAAAGTTATAATTCATATTCAATGGTTTGTTCCAGTTACAGGAGGGAAATAGAACAGAAAATCAAATAATCTCTTCATGTATAAGATAATGTGCTTGTTCATAAATAGTAAATATTAGTCTAATCTTTTTTTCATTCATTGATGCATTTCTGTTCTTCAATGGTATTAAAGTTTGAGTTCAAACTCAACAGAACAGAAACTCTTTTGAGTAAAATTAATTAATCCATGCAATTAATTTCATGCATGAATATAATAATGTACAGTATTTGTTCATAATTAGTGTCTGTGAATATTTATATTTTCTTTCTTTAAATGTTATTACAGGTAAATATTACATCTGGTTAACTGTAAAACAGTAAAACAGCCTTGAGCTGCTCATATCTATGACAAATGCAATATGCTTCATCGGCAATGCATGCAATGGTGTGTATCAGACAATTGAGTGAATTGTCCAATGTGTGGCCCTTATGTAGGCCTAGTATGTCCTCTCCCTTCAGTGCTTAGTTTTGTCAATGTAATGTCCCTAATTTCCATCTAATATGGAGATCGATAACATGCTCGAGAAACTTCTTGTGTAGTTCTTCTCAGTGACAGTGACAGCGACTGCATGTCTTTTTGCCAATGTAAATATGACTTAATATATAAGTGCAACACAGACCAACATGCTTTAGAAATGTGCTGTAGAAATGAATGAAATTTATTGCTGCAAATTATATTAATCTCAGTGGATTTCTGTGACTCGGTGTGTTTGGCAACACCTGAGGTTGCTCAACATTCTCCTGGATCTTCATGTATGTTGGCAATCTATATATAATTTTCGTGATCGTGATTGTCCATACTGTAATTTTACCATGTCTGTCCACCCTGGGAGAGATATCCCGCCTCTGTTTTTCTTCCTGAGGTTTCTTCCATTTTTCCTGATTACAGGGTTTTTTTTGAGTTTCTCCTTATCCAAATCAAGGGTTGAAGGACAGAGGGTGTCCAATATTGCGCAGATTGTAAAGCCCCATCAGGCAAATTTGTGATTTGTGATACAGGGCTATATAAATATCATTGATTTGACTGAACAAATAGCTCTATTAATCATCAGAATTTGGTTCACTGCAAAATATATATTTACTAACTATAGTATTTAATTAATGTGTCAGCTGACATCCCAACAGGTTTTGTGACTTGTGCCTGGAAAAAACAATTGTTCCATTTGCTTCACCAGATTGAGCAGACCACCAACCTGAGCTGGACACATTAAAATGACTGTTCTGTTTGTGTAGACATATAGGCTTTGGTGCATTTGATTTCTAAATTATCCAATTATTTGTTTAGTCTGAAAACAGAAAAATAACCATTAAAATTCTAAAAAGCCTAAAATGTTCATATATGTTTTTCCTCACCGCTGTCACTGAGTGCTTGCTCATGATGGGAACTGTTGGGTCTCTATGAATAATATGATAAACAATTTGGTCTAGACCTGCTCTATATGTAAAGTGCCTTGAGATGACTTTTGTTGTGATTTGGCGCTATTCAAATAAAACTGAACTGATTTGAATGGCTTGTCTTGATTTTCCTTAAAGTTTCGAGTTTAGGGATAGTTAAGCATTTGAGGACTCTTATTTTTGTCAGTGAGAGGCCTCACAAGCATTATAATAGAATTGCGTGTGTGTGTGTGTGTTTGTGTGTGTGTGTGCATGCGTGCGAGTGTCTGAGTGTAAGGCTTGTTGTTCTCTGAGCCAAGGATTACAAAACAGTGTAAGCCCCAGCAGCTTTTGTTCAGAGATGAGCCAGAGGGGCCCAAGTATTCTCTGTGGAAAGATCTGGAAGAAGAGAGGGGTGAGGACAAACAGCTGACTGTTAAAGCTACTAAGTTCAAGCCTTTCAAGTAATTGTGCTGCATTAGTTAAATATCAACAAAAAATAAATGCTTACCATCTGCTATTTCAGCTACTGCAACAAATCTCCCAGAACAGTTTAGTCAAATTTACGTAGATTTTATATATTTTTTATATTTTGATATTTGCAGTCTACATAAGTAAAAGCAGCAATACAACAATGTGAAAATACTCCATTACAAGTAAAAGTCCTGTGTTCAATAGTGTATTTAAATAAAAGTACAGAAGTATTGAGTACAAAAGTACAAGTAAATACTCATGTGATGGTTGCTGTTAGAGTGTTATATAATTTATAGTAGATATGTTATTGAATTATTATTTACAATTTCTACAGTTCATAGACACTTTTATTCAAAAGCAATGTATATAAGCATATATATGCGTGTGTGTGTGTATATTAGTGCTGTCAAACGATTACATTTTTAAATCAGATTAATCACAGGGTTGCTGTGGATTAATTTCGATTAATCACGATGAAATATCATTCATTTTTAATCTATATTAATCGCAGACTCAAGAAAGAAGGGAAAATATATGCACTTAACGTGTTTATTAAACACCTTCAACAGTTCATGTTAACAAAAAACTTGTCTCTTTTTCAAAACAAACATTTATCCACATTAATGTGGCCCTATTACTCCTTTTTTAGCCAGCTACTAAGACAAACTAACTTGTTGACATTGTCAGTACCGGATCAACTGCTATCTCTGCTTGGACAAACTGCCCGAAATGCGTTGCTAGAGACGTTTCAGGGATTTTGGGTCATTCTGCGTTGCAGATGGGTTAATTGTGTTAAAATATTTAATCAGATTAATCACGATGATGGATGAATCCGCCTTAACGCGTCAATTTTGACAGCCCTAATATATATGTATTTTCTTGTTGTAAGTGCATCATCTATGATGTTACTGAAGTGATTCTCCACAGTTCTGGGTTAATAATGTCTATGCTTCCGTGGACAGTCACTTTTTACTGCTATGGACAGAGCATAGAAACACCACTGTGGTGTGAAAAGTCGAGCAGTTTGTATGCTGTCAATATCAAGGCCTGAACAAGGCCTTAGGTCCCAAATGAACTGTCCCTGAAATGATCATGGATTAAGAAAACTCTTCTAATGTTTGCTGATGTTCAGAGTGGAGACACTGACAGACTGTCAGACCATCAAATGTCAAGAATACATCATTTAATCCAGCTGGGACTGAGATCAGAAAATGAAGCTTGATATGCAACACCTCACAACAGGGTTCAGGTCTAGTGCTAGTCTGTCTCTTTCCAGCCTCTAATGGCTTAAGACCTTAGAAGGAAAAACATTTTGATTAATTCATGTTAATACACTACACATGCATATCAACTGAAATAATAAAGGTATTCAAACAAAATTTTGACATCGGACCAGTTTTCAGTGGTGCACTTTACCTAACAAATGAACAATTCATCTCATTTAATTTAATTTAATTTTGCTTCTGTAAGGATATAATGCTCTCTCTCTCTCTTTCTCTATCCTGCTCTAGCTCTTCTTCAAAAAAACAAAATGGCACTTATGTCAGCCTGCATTTCTGCCAGCGCGGGCCGTAGCTCAGGGCCTTGGCTCATGATGACCAGTGGCCTGTCAGTTCAAACCACATGCCCACACCTGCCCTTTCATGGTCCCAGTCACTCATTTGCTAGAAACCTGAATTACAGCCTGATGAGGGGGACAGCTGGAACTCCATGCTAATACAGTACAATATTTCCTGCTCTTGTACTTGCAGAAAAGGCAGCATTCATCATGTATCACTGGGTTCTATAGTTATCAGTGTCCAACTGTAAACCAGGACAAACTTACCAAACAAAAAAAAACTTGATTCTTTTTTTGAGTTCAAACAGAACAGTAACATGGGCAAATTTGAGATGGCACTCAGCATTCAGCTAAACAAACAGCTGCCTTATTCAGCAGTTAATCAGTGTTACTAACTGTTCAGGTTTGACACCAAACAGCAACAGCAGCAGAACAGTGCTTCAGCAGGCAAAACAATACTGTGCACCATTTCTCTGTCACAAAAACTTTCTGACATGCTTCTGACCCCTCGCAGCTGTGTGGAGTGGGAGGGCACCACCAGATTGTTTTCTGCTTGCAACAAGTCAGGCCTGCAGGACTGGTTGTTGTTTTCATGCCTTCCCTTTAAGGGCCCTCTGTGGTTGCCACGGTTACCGTGCTTTTTTGGACTCTGTCTTGCGTTTTCACCCTGGATTCCACAGTCCTGCACAAAGCTGTGATGAATCCAGAGCAGCAGCCATTTTTTTTGGGAGGGGGGTACATTCACATGGCTGCTCACTCTTTGTCTTCAACTTTCTGAAATCTCGGGGTGTATGTGACTGTAGCCACTGAACAGACACAAGCTTGCTTGATCCATTCATCACAATGAGAGATGACTAAGTTTAACCTGAAAGACGCAGCATGCCACTACTTATTACACCATGACCCAAAAAACTCTTAATGACTCTTTAAATAGTCATCATTTCATTTGACAGCAAACATGCTTAACAGCATCACAATTACTAAAACCATTGAAAGCACTGAAGGAAAATGCTGGTGTACTAAGAAATGTTTGATGTTTGTATATGCTTGAAGAAAGACAGAAAACTTTTTCCGTCTCTGCAATTCTACAATTCAACTTGATATGTTTGCTGTCAAGTTTGACGGATGTAGGCATTTGCTAGACAGGTAGAGTTTAATGAAATATGGTGTTGAGTTGCATTATGGGAAATGTAGGATCCAGTAATTTTGGACCTTGACCCATACTGGGGACTGAAAGTCAGGATATCTTGGACTGCACAGATTTGGAGCATTCTTTTTGAACCTGTCACTCGTCTTTTGACCTAACAATCAACAGTGATGATGTACTTTTCAGTTGATACAGCTGAAAGCTGTGGTAGTGGTTGCTAGCTACTAGTTAACAGAACATTTTTCACTATAATCAAAGAGCTATACTGATTTAAGAGTGACCTTAGAATGTGAAACAACTGAAAGCCTGTGCATTTGTTTTGACATTAAATTAGCATTCACAGTTGAATAATATACAGTATGTGACCCCCTTTTTGTAATTTTGCTGAAACTCAAACTGAGGTGTATTTTGAGGGGTTATTTTTAAATTCTAAATTTTTTACATCTTGGAAAATTATGGACTGAATCTGATCTGAGTGTCTACTTGGCCATTGCACTGATTTTTTCCTAGTGGAAAGTTAGAATGTCTGACTTTCCGACATGTCAGGAATGCAGCATATGTCAAAATGATCTTTTGTTCAGTCTTTGAGCCATAATGAACAGCTTCTGTAGTTCAGTGTAAATGCATGCATTTAACAGTTTCCATCTCAGTTACTCTTAAAGCATTTGAAAAGCTTGCATCCTGCTGTAATGTTTGCTTTTGCCCATTTGTTGGACCTCATTCTCCACTCAGTGGGCATTTGTCCATTTCCAAGAAATCCTGGGAGAGAGATTCAAACAGCTGCTCTTCAAAAGTTCTCTACAACTTCCTTCAAGACTTCAAAAATAAGATTCAGTGACATGAAGTCACTTCATAGCAGCTCAGATATGAGTGGTCTGCAGTTCAGTTGTAATAAAATGTTTGTTAGACTTCATCTAGTACAGCATTATTGTACAGTATTTGTACATTTAGTACAGTAATGTAGAAATTACATCATATGATTTGTGCAGTAATATCATTACTGGATGGTCAAATTTACGTTGTGCAAGACTGTTGCGTGTATGGTACACATAAAGCCAAAATATTAATAGTCTTGGGAGCATAAAGGTGGTCACCAAATTGCATGAACGTGAGTGTTGAAGATGGAAATCATCTTCTGGGGAAGAAGAACGTGCAGAGATTTTTGCAATTCTCCAATTACTTTTTGTGATTTCTGTTTAAGAACACAAACTTTGGCCTGATGTGGGATTGAGTCAAAATCCACTACAGTGTGTTCATGGTAAAGGACATGTCATCCAGTGGAACGATGTGGCTCATGTGTTTTTAAATGTTTGGACAACAATGAAGACACTTCGTACCAAGGACACATGCTCACCTGTCAAATACATTACATTTATTTATCACATTGTAGTGTAAAACACTACACTGTGACTGTATTGTTGACAAAGAATAGATAGGCTCTGAATGTAATGGGATTTGATGATAGAACTCTCAAAGACTGTGTAAGCAATGTGAATAGCAGCTAAAACTAAGCATATGAATATGATAACCTACATAATACTGTGTGTGTAATCAAACGCTGTGTTATGATCATAAAATTGTATGTTAGTCAGAGGCTATTTGAAGACAGTGAGTCAAGACCACTAATTAGTGAAGAACACCTGTGCTGTTATCTCGTATCAGCAAGTTGTGTCATCTCGTGTCAGCCACTGGTGTTATCTCGTATCAGCATGATCACTGTGCTATCTGAAGTTTCATGAAGCTCATGTCCTTTCTTAGAAAGTAACCAGTTAGTTTATGTTTTCTTTTACCTGATCAAGAAAGCTCGTGTCTTATCTTAGTTTATGTTTTCTTTACTTGATCAAGAAAGCTCATGTCTTATTTTAGAAAATTTATGTATTTCTTTTTAAAAAATAAGAAGCGTGCGGAGCCAGAAATAATGGTGGCTGAAAGTACCATGACGATATAAAAAAAAAAAAAGAGGTAAAAGCCCGTAGGAAAGTACCGAGGAGCCCAAACATATTGGTGTCACGAAGCCAAAGATGAAGTCATTTTACCTGCCTCTAGGGGCGGATACGAGCTCAACAAATTATAATAGTGTAAACAAAAAATGCGTTTGAACCAGCCCCTAGGGGGCAAAACTGAGAATTAACAAATTTCTATTGGTGTAAAGTTCATAATTCTATATTCTTGTGGGTTGGACAATAGGCGTGGAAATCCACCCACCAAACACTATATAGACGAATGTAAGTTTCATTTTAGCTCAGAGAGCTCTTGGACTGTGCCCTGTGTACATGCTATTTGTTCTCTCACTTTGTTATTAATAATAAAGAGTTGTCACAACATCTTGGACTCCTGTTTGAAGATTTTTGAGACCTGTTTGAAGGTGTTTTGGAGCAGTTTTCCAGCAAGATTTTTAACCAAATTATTGAAGATTTTGAAGAAATGTTTAATCAATTGAGCACCTTTAAAGCCTGATTTTGGTTCATTGGCCTGAAACTTGGGTCCAAAAATTACATCTTATATTATAGATTCAGCTCTTCTGTTGTTCCTACACTGCAGTTACACAGCAGAGCTTTTGCTCATTTCAGACCCTCTCCAAAACTATTGGCAGATGTACATACATCATGTATAAAAACTGACAACGCCACCTGGTGGATTAGAAGAACCTTAAATACTGTAAAACTGAGTCACACAGACTCATTAAAGACACAAGACAGACACATGTCAGTCCAACATAAACTAAGCCAAACTGGGGAAACTGAGCTGAGGATAGTTGTGGAGAAGCAGACTATTCTGAGGAGTGCCCAGGACTACGACTGCTTCCTCATCTCAGGTGTAACAGCAATCCTCAAAGCAAAAATGGTGCAATCAACATTTGTTCTAATGCTTTTACTCACATGCATAAAGTGTCCAAATGTCACCACGGGTGCCTATCACTCCCAACAATGGCACTCTGCTTCACTGGAAGAGAGGGAACTAACACAAGTAGAATCACAAACAAATAAAGAACCAGTTTGTTTGACAAAGCAGGCAAAAGAATGAAAACTAACACAAAACAATAAGACCAAATAAAACAGTCTGGAGCAAAACAACAGCATCAAAACAACAGCAGGTGAGCCTACAAAGGGAAAACAGGAATTAACAGGGCTCACCATGCTGCTTACTAATGTGATACATATCGATGTTGTGACTCCACCCACCACCTCTAGCACGGGCCATTTACACAAGGGACCACTCATAAAGGTGCGTGGGACAACAAAGAGGCTCCAGCAAACACAGTACACTCAGCCACAACACAGCAGATCAAAGGTCGAACAGAAGCCAATCATATTAAGTGATCACTAACTACATACCTGTAACACCAGACACGACCAGCCACAACAGAGACAGGACCGCAGCCAAAAGAGCAGAGGCCGAGAGGTGCCGTATTTAATCTGGCCCTGATTAGGGCATTGGTCCGGGGCTGAGTCAGGCCTGGGCCTGCATTGACTAACACTACACGTTACCAAATTCACCTACATGAGGTGAGCATACCACATTAATTACTATTATCACAGTGTCCTTTTCTATTATGCCAGTAACTCTAGATTATTACATACAAGACCTCTAACTGTGGGTAAATGCATTCAGCATACATTTAATTATACTCCAATATCCAAGGACAGTCCTGCACCCATCTGTAGAGCCTGGCAACATCCTCCTCCTCCTGAAGCATAATGTGCTGGGCACTATCATTGTACAGTGCACAGTGTATTCAGTACATAATAAAGTTAAAGATTATGGTCCTACCTTCAGTTTTTTAAAAATTAAAAAGAAAAAAATAGCTCATTAATTTTGTACTATATTTTCTTTTTTTGCCTTAACACTGCAATTTGATTAATAAATTACTCCAGGTATCCAGATATCAGGCTCTCTATACACAGACTTGTTACTTGGATACTTTCAATATTGGTTTGGCTATGCACATTGGATTTGCTGACAATGCACAAATCATAGAACATCACCAGTCACATCCTTTAAGCCTTTCTCCCACCTTTTAAAATTGACTTATCCATTATATATGTATATTCCACTTTGTTTAAAATTGGTCAGGCCAACCATTTGATTCTCTTGTTTCTAGAAATATCAGTATTAGTGCTATGGGCAGTTTCTTACCAGCCTGCTGGTTACTGCTGGTTAAAATGAATTACCCACCATCTTTTTCGGTTTGTAGCAACAGTTTGTAGACAGGCTTCCAGAATTGAAGAATTTAAGGCTTTATTTATAACATACCATTTTCTGGACAATGGACTGTTTCATAATGAGTCATTGCAATAAATACAGTTTAGGAATACAATGGGAACAATATGAAAATATACGTCATGTGAGGGAACGAGGAAGCCTAGCTTTAAAAAAAGAGTCAGCTTGGGTTTGGTCGTCTGCACTACACAAACAGCCATCATCATTAAAAGTCTAGTGATTAAATGTAGTTAAAAAAGGGAACATCAATATCACAAACTGAGACTGGGTGTATGGATATAGACAGAACACAGAGGGGAGACAGGCACATGAATCAGCCTATTGTGTAAAACTACACATAGGAATTCCTTTTACATGGCTCATCAGCACAGTTTCAGTCCAGGAATAGAAACATTGGAATGCAGCAGCTTCACCTAATGCTACACCATCAGTCCACAAAGTCATCACTGTTTAGACCATCATTCTATCATTTTTTAAAAAGTGGGTATTAAAAAGAATGCTTAAAAACATTTTCATCACTGGATCTCTGGATCTCATTATTCTATGCTACTATGACTTCTTACAACCTTTGCTGCTCAGATCAAACAGTCTAGGTAAAGAAGGAAAGTGTAGTGTAAAAACACTACACTGTGACTGTACAGACTCTGAATGTAATGGGATTTGATAGAACTCTCAAGGACTGTGTAGCAATGTGTATAGCAGCTAAAACTGAACATATGAAAATGATAACCTGCATAATACTGTGTGTGTAATCAAGGATGTGTTATGATCGTGAAAAAGCAGTTATGTTTCCCAGAAAATCTTAGAACAAGTCAGCATGAACACCTGTGTTATCTCGGGTCAGGATGACCGCTGTGCTATCTGAAGTTACTAGCTGGCTTGCTGTGCTATCTGAAGTTTCTAGCTGGCTTGCTGTGCTATCTGAAGTTTCTAGCTGGCTTGCTGTGCTATCTGAAGTTTCAAGCTGGCTTGTTTCTCTGACTAGCAGGCTTGTTTCTTAGGACGTGTCAGCATGACCGCGTGTGCTATCTGATGTTTCTTTTCTTTTGCTATCTGATGTTTCTTTTTAAAAAAATAAGACGTGTGGTTTGCCAGAAATAATGGTGGCTGAAGGAACTATGAAGATATATAAAAAAAGAATAAGGCCCATGGAAAATACCGAGAAGCCCTGAACATATTGGTGTCACGAGGCCAGAGATGAAGTAATTGACCTGCCCCTAGGGGGCAGATACGAACTCAACAAATTATAATAGTGTAAACAAAAAGTGCATTTGGACCAGCCTCTAGGGGGCAAAACTAAGAAATAACCATTTTTATTGGTGAACAGTTCATAATTCTATATTCTAAGGGGTTGGACAATAGGCGTGGAAATCCACCCACCAAACACTATATAAACGAATGTAAGTTTCATTTGAGCTCAGAGAGCTCTTGGACTGTGCCCTGTGTACACTCTATTTGTTCTCTCACTTTGTTATCGATAATAAAGTATTGTCACAACATCTTGGACTCCTGTTTGAAGATTTTTGAGACCTGTTTGAAGGTGTTTTGGAGCAGTTTTCCAGCAAGATTTTTAACCAATTTGTTGAAGATTTTGAAGAAATTTTTGATCAATTGAACACCTTTAAAACCTGATTTTGGTCCATTGGCCTGAGACTTGGGTCCAGAAAATTACCCTACATACTTTGGCGAGCCAGCCAGGAGGGGAAAGGATCCGGAGGCACCCACCACCAGAGGCGTCTCCACACCCTGCCACCAGACCCACGGGCCCACTAAATCAAAGGTAAGCAGAACTTTATCTCTGCAAATTTGATCAAGTGGTGTCTGAGTGACGGGTGGGGTCCGCCCAGGTGAGGGATTGCTTTCTAACTGTGATTCACCCCTCCTGAACCCAATCCAACCCAAATTAATTGACCCAAGTTAACTATTACAGGTGATAACAGAGATTTTGTGGCAAGTATATGTATTGTCTGTCTATGTATTGTCGGTCTAAAATCTGTCTGCATGTCTCAGCAAAACCGTGGTGCGGAAAGAGTGAATGAATGTGATCAAATACTGTTTAATGTGTGCATTGCAATCTGGTTGTTGGCAACATTGGTATTTGTGGGAGGTCTAATTTGGCTGGTGCTGAGACAAGTGATAGTTAAATAGTTGGAAAATAGTAAGTCAAAAAGGCCGTGTTATCAGTAAAGTGGATGATTGAAGTTCCCAATGTGTGGGAAGTGTATTTGGGAATGCCTTTTGAAAGATCAAAAGGTCAGAAGTGAGCACCAGTGATGTTGAGGAAG